>QNGE01004965.1:0-39092 GCA_008508345.1 Paragonimus westermani | reverse complement strand
TGTCTCTCGGTTCTGTTGGCAATTGGGGCAGGCTCGAATGAAAGCAATCACATCTTTCCGCATCGTGGGCCAAAATACCCTCCGCCGCAGTAGGTCGTACACGCGTTCTCGTCCCACGTGAACGTCTGTGTGCGCCAGCCGAATCACACGTTCCCTCTGGTCTGCTGGAATAAATGGCAATCTTCGAGGTCGAAGTACCCTCTGCACCTCCACATCGACGACAAGTTGGCCGTTCTCCAGATGTAGCCGGTCCCAGATCTGTAACAGTTCGTTCAGTTCTGAATTCAACCTCTCGGGTTTCGTCCCTGCCAGTAGATGTTCACATATTTCGCGTACTCCAGGGTCTTGCTGCTGATTGGCCAAGATGTCTTTGTCGGCTACCAATGCTGCGTTCACGGGTATGGCTTCAGTTGGCAGCTCACTTTCCTGTATCGGTCGCGACAGTGCATCGGGTACCTCACTGTTTGTGCCGTTGACATGTCCGATGGTAAAGTTGAACTCTTGCAGCCGAAGTGCCCAGCGCGCCAGTCGTCCGCGCGGATCCTTCGCCGTCTTCAGCCAGATCAGGGGTTTGTGGTCGGTCACGACATGGAAGGTGGTCGCTATCAGATAGGTCCTCCATTTCTCCAGCGCTCAGACGATAGTCAGACATTCTTTCTCCGTGGTGGAATACTTTCTCTCTGCTTCCGTTAGTACTCGACTAGCATACTCGATCGTTCCCGACGGTTGCGAAAGAACCGCCCCGATTCCGATATCACTCGCGTCAACTGACACCGTGAACGGCTCATTCGGTTTTGGGATCGTCAGGCACCGTCGAATGCTGGCAGCCTCCTGTTTGAGTTTGTTGAATGCCACCTCCAAGTCCTCGGTCCATACAAATTTCCTGTCCTTCCTCAGCAGTTGGAACAATAGATATGCTTGCCGAACTACTCAGGCATTTGGAACCATGCCAGACCACCGAACACCTGAGATGTGCCTCAGACACTCCACATGGAAGCGGCTCAGATATCTCACGTTCCGCTGATACAATGTTCATGTTTCACTGCCGTACAGCAATGGAGACAGCACAGTTGGGCGATAGACACAGAAGTCAGTAACTGCTCTCAGGCTGTTGTTCTTCCAGATACGTTTTTCAAGACGTCTGAAAGCAACACTAGTCTAAACTCGAAGTCCACGAACAGATCGGCGAACGAGGTGCTACTCAGGGAGCAAATTTTCGCACAGCTTTCGACAACGTCTCCGTTAATGTGGATTTAGGATGGAGGTGCACAGACAGCACTTCTCCTAAAACTGTCGTACTGCGACTCAGTGCTTATCAGGAACATTTGTCCCCAAGACTTCCGTATTCATCCGCTTCAAAAGGATTCTGGCAAGCACATTGCCTGCGCAGCTCAGAAGAGTGATGCCCCTTTGAACAAGGATACGATAAAGGCATCATTGAAATGTTGCGGCATCGCCTCGTGATCCCAGATGGAGCAAACCAGCTGCAGCAAACCGCATTCCAACGTCGGTCTGCCATTCTTCAGCATTTCACCTAACAGTCCATTGCGCAGTAGTCTAATCATGACAAATCGTGCGCGAGAGCGAATGAGGGTTTGATAGCCTGTTGCGACAGGCTGTTCACGGTCACCCAGTCAATGGGAGCAGGGCGGTTTAGTAAGCTGTCCAAGTGTTTGTTCAAGATTTCCATACTGTTCTCTGGCCGAGTGCACGAACAGCCGGTGTCCATGCTAACCACCGTTCTCATAGACTGGACAAGTGGACCAAAATCGTCTTGTGCTAATCGTAGAACTCCCCATATTGTCAACGATCTGCGTGGGCCGTGAGTCCGTTCACCTTGCTCCCTCCACCAGTTGTCCTTGATTCCGCGCACACGTTCGGCCAGTTGACGGCGAGTAATCCGGAAAGTAGTCTTCTTTACTTCATCGTCTGGGTTCATTATAGAAGTGGCAAACGCAGCATTCTGCTTTCATACCAAACTGAAGATAACCAAGTTGTTGTCTTCGAACCAGTATGGACGTTTCTTGTGCTCCAAACCGATCTTCTCGGTGGCTGCTGCCGTAATCTTTTTCTTCAGATGTTGCCGCATGCCCTCACGCGGTAGTGGATAAAGGAACGTTGTGTAAACGACCGGCAACTGCACGTTGAAAATCAGTCTCCGTCTCGCAGTTGTCCAGTCATTTGACAGACTAATTCTGTCCTTGTCCGGATGATCTACAACAACAATTTGGTCCTGACCAGCCTATGGTCTGTGCTACATTCAGCGCCGCGAATAATCCGCGTGATACGCACTTCACGAATGTCGTGCTGCCGCACAATCACGTAGTCAAGCTAATGGTAGTGACCTCTTCGTGGATGAGTCCACGTCGTGATGTCGCTCGCATCCGGCTGGAATCGAGTGTTCATGATAGCCAACTCATGAGTAACACACAGGTGCAGCAGACGATCACCGTTCTCGTTGACTGAGCCAATGCCGTAGGGTCCTAGGACTCCCGGCCAAGTTACTGAGTCGCGCCCAATTCGAGTGTTCACGACACCCAAAACAAATAGTCGGTCACTCACCGGCACCGACCAGATTGTGGCGAACCGGTGATCATAGAACTGGTCCCTTATATCATCAGTGAAACAAATAGTTGGTTTGTAAACACTGAGAAGTTTTGCACACTCTTCCGGTCCGAGTCTTAGGCTCATGGACAGCATTCGATGGCTGATGCCATGTGGTTCGCCTATCATCGAAGAATTAATGTGGTCAGCGACTGCGAATCAGACACGATGTTCCGTTCATGCGTTGGAACGTGATAACATGCGACCACTTCGTTTGAGACAGTACTCCAGGCTTTCCTGTATATGATTATCGTGGGTTGACAGCCAACGGGCCGCGGACAGTGTCATACCATAGCCACCTTTCTATCGGTTGGAATGACACACCTACAACTAATCAGGAGTGCCCTGATCACTTTGCTTTCATCGGTCCGACAACTGACAAACAGGTTATCTGTCTGCAATCCAAGCACCAAAAGAGAGGGGTGTGATTGGAGCATGTCTACCTGACATTTCCTGGCCAATTACTTTACGGATTTCCATTTACAAATGTGCTCGTAACCCGAAATACACAGAATTTGTGGTTGTATTCACAACTCCCAGTCTTCCTTTTCTGCTTTATCCAGACCAATATTGAGCCTGAGTTGGTTCGTTGCTTACTGTTAGTCCCATGAGTTCAATCGCTATAGCACGTTATCGGCTGGGTGTGTACACAACTGGGAGCATGTTGATAAGGTACTATATAAGGGATCTCAGCTCACCTAGCGAATTTGTCGCAATATCTT
Organism: Paragonimus westermani; assembly: GCA_008508345.1. Lineage (NCBI taxonomy): Eukaryota > Metazoa > Platyhelminthes > Trematoda > Plagiorchiida > Troglotrematidae > Paragonimus > Paragonimus westermani. Next base: position 35,766 of record QNGE01004965.1, on the reverse strand, counting down.
TTTTCATCTGAGAAATTACTCACGAAAGTTCCTCAAGACATATCACTCCCGATAGTTATAGGACGAAACAAACGAAAACTACCGCCAGCTTCGTTTTCTCCGTTACACCTCAACCGATGATAATGTAACCATATATGGTTGGAAACTGTCGGAAACTGTTGGAAACGGCGCCTAAATCACGTCGATGATTACTATTGTCACACTTAGCGGCCGACACATCCCCGTCACTTCATCAACCAAACAATTCCTGTATGTAGATTGCTCATCAGCTATGAATCCAACTTAACTCATGAAACTCACGAATTCACACTCGGTATCACATTGACCGACCTAATTACGTGACACGCGGTATCAGCGCTGACTGAATTCCATGCAATATAAATTGGTCATGTACGATACCTACGCCATGCCGTAATCTCCGATCCGTTTGTAAGTGTCCGAAAGCCGTTCGTCAGCTGCCACTGTAGATTGCTTGCAAACTCAGTCCAGTTTAGGCTATCCGATGTATGAGAATGATGCCTGTAGAACAAGTGAAAATAAATGACCGCAGTCCCTTGCTTGTGATTGGAGCTGGCTTCGGTCGAACGGGAACGAAGAGTCTGAAAACAGCATTAGAAATCATTTACAGACAGCCATGTTACCACATGTTTGAATTACTCGAACACCACAGAGACCACAGTCGGAAGTGGATAGAAGTCGATCGTCTCGTCTCTGAGTCGAGGGATGGAACAATCGATCCACAGCTCTTCTACGATATCTTCGACGGATATCGCTGCACAGTGGATTTCCCTTCATGTTCTTACTACGCACAACTGATGCAAACCTATCCGGAAGCCAAAGTAAGTAGCGGTATATTCGTTTCCCACCTTTGTTTTCCCGAATGTTCGAAGACACGTTAATCACAGTTCGCAATTTTTTAATATAAAAGCATCGTTCACTCGTATGCACGTTAGCATGAAATGATTTACTCTCAGCTTTCTCGAACAAAGGGTGAACATTGGCGAGTGTTCTTGTCAGGATTAGGTGTTAAGCCACACCTGGGGTCGAAGAAATCATTATTATTCGGCAACCCAACCATGAAAGGGCGGATACGAGATAAACGATCAATCACTGAGGTTGTCTTCAACCCTCACACAGACTTGTATGGTCTTGCGTGCAAAAGTGGCTTGTTCCACATAAGGTCATACTATTGGATTGCTACCACACCCTAGGACGGGTGTATACTACTTACATTGCTGAGGTCTGACAGTTTGTTGGCTGCCCACACAGTCTCCTATCATGATGACGCAGAGACAATTTCGATGCGTCTGTTCAGTTGTTGGGACTTCATGTAACAGCGTGTCACATTCAGCGTTTCATCATCCAGTCTATTCTTGTTTACCTGGGCCTCTTTGCCAGACAGGGTACAACTGTGGAACGTCTGGGTCAAACTCTGAGATATTTTAATTCAGCCTCGAGGTGTGTAAAGATGGTGAAAGGTTACTCTCTTGATCCAATGTATGAACGGTAGTATATATCTTATTCTATTAAATGATCATCAGAAGGGACCTCTTTCATCTGCAGTTAACTGCCACAAGTGGACTGCCTCCGTGGGGACATTCGAAACCACCACTTTTCTTAAAACGTGTCATCCAGAAATTTACCCTTTTCTTGTCACGAAACATTCACTTGCTATCCAACCTCCACCCACCTGCGCATGCCAGATGGCACATCGTTTGAATCTGTCTAGCATGGCCACTAGACAATGTTGATTGTACTAAACAGCACGTGCAGTCTGACCTTGATGAACTTGCGGCCACCTGTGGGGTGAGTTGTCTTACGTTTGTGGCTTCGACCGATCATGTCAGCTTGATTACAGTTTGAGGGGACTCTCGTCGATCACTCAATTTAACAAATGAATCCGAGTGGGAGAATTTGTTTTGCCCTTCCTTATATGACTGATGTGTACTTACTTATCAGATAATTTATCCCAAGTTATGCCTGCTGATTACTCAGCATTACAAACTGTTGGAGGACAAAGCAGAATACTTCTAGGCAATCGGTAGTGCAAAATCTGCATTCTTAACAATCAACTATTTCGCATTTCCAGTATCTACCTTTCTATTGCAGACTAGTCGCAACAGTTTGTGCTTGTGAATATCCCTTAATGCACCCATATTAGCCTTTCTATACCCACTCCCAAGTAAGATTGTCTTGGAAGGGGTGTTGCTTCCGACCCTACTTCTCCATTTATTAAGCCGACTCATAATTCGATCATGCCAGTGGCCTGGAGAGATTGACTGAAGGCATTGAGAATTAGACTGTTGATCAAAAGAATGCACAGCACAGAGAAATAGCGAAGGCTTGTTCCCATTTCTGTGCTGATTGGTCATCAAAACATATTAATAATTGATGAGTAGTCGAGGATTTGGTTTATTTTCAAGTTGAACATCATCCACATTTGATCTCAATGCGCGCATTCAGACAGACTTTCCAGCCAGCCTCTTTCGAACAGAAGCACTAGACTCGAGTTTCGCTCTCCTCAGAGCTCGTCAGTAGTGCATATATTTGCCATGATCGGGATTTGAACTCCGGCCATTCCATTTGATTTGATAATTCAGTCGTGCCTAATGTGAGGTGAATGGCGGCGCAGTGGTCAACACGGTTGCCTCATGATTGGAATGGCCGGAGTTCAAATAAATATATAAAATAAAAAAGTGCTCCAGGGGAAATTCGTTCACAGGTACTTTTGAAGCTGTAAGATATCCGCACCAAATTTAGTAGGAATGAAGTTGAACAGTTTGAGCATCGTGTTTAACACGTTACTGATAAACAGATTGGGATTAACACAACGTTACGAGCAAGTTGTAATACTCTACGTTTCAACCACCTCGGGTGGCCCTCCTCAGGAGTGTTGTAATCAATTACAACACTCCTTGTTGAATAAAGAAGGGCCAGCTAACTATAAGGAGGGTGATAGTTTTGAATAGGAAATACTACGCAACTTATGTGAGCATAGCCACCGCAGAAATTGTTTTTCCACGACGACTGAGTTTGCAGACAGTTTCCTGTTATTATGTTTACTGAATATTCACTAATAAACGAAACTCGTTTCCCTAGCATTAAGCGTTTTTACTCACATTGAGCTGTGATTGAAACTCATACATTCGACTAAACAATTTTTGCATGAATTACGCTGAACAGAATTGCTCTATTCAATCCCATTCTGTGGCTCAAGAGCCACCGTTCTTAATCGCTCGGCAGCCAATTCCATCAGTATCGCTCGTGACTAGGGAATTTGAATTTAATTGAGCTACAACTCGCTAACCTCACCCCTGGGATGTGTGTACCAGCTACTGATATACGGTTGTGGATGCAGTGGGCAGCTGGCAAGATTTGTAAAACGGATACATGAAAACATGTAATGACCCAATACCTGTAATGAAATCACTCACTATTACCGTGAAACAACTCACGCCTATAACACAACATTTCTTATTTCGAATGGTTGTCAAATTTAGCCCCTTTGACTGATCCTGAAGCAGAAAAGTAACGGTTTTTCAAGGCCGACGGCTAACACCTGCTGTCTGACGTTTGACCAGGCTGGTGGTCTTAAACTAGCAACTCCAACTGTGGTATCCGGTGGTTGTTCCAACAATTCACCGAATCTAAGTGAAGCCAGAACACCAGTGCAACCTTCTCCATGATGGATATAAATTGAACATCACTACCGGTCGATTACAGATGTCACATTCCTATAGACAGTTTAGTCAGCTGCTTTTGAAATGAATCACTATACTCGCGTTCCGTCCTTACCGGAGCTGGTTACTAATGCCGATACTGATCATGGTCGAGACTAGAAATCCGGCCAAGTTTTTATGAGTAAACCGTGACCTTACATTAAGCACATTCTCAGACTGTTCGATCACCTTAAAGGCAGGCAGAGCAGCTGTCCTGTCAGATTTAATCGCTGACTGCACGAAAACGTTAACCAGGTGTGAGTTGGAATCAAATCATATTGACAAAAATCCCCTGCTACTCATCTGTGCTCTCCTTGGTTCTTGGTTTTGTCAGGTGTCCAACAATAAACGCAATGGCCAGCTGGGAATAAGCGAATGTCTTAAAGCCGATTCATCTCTTGTCATCGCAATATAACCTTAGTGATACAAGGTGTCTGTATGAACAAATTAGTCACATTGATTCCCTGTTACCGACATCTACAGGCGGGGGCAAACCATCAACTGACTCGACGCGATGTGCTTATTCCATTTGGGATGATAAGTGGTCAATGTGCTGTTGGCTTGAGCTAATTGTTCGTTTCCCGAACTCATGTTACACCTATCCGTCCACCAGGCTAGTGAAAAGGATGTTGACCAGTTGGCGTATTCATTTTGGATATACCGGTGTGCAACAGTTGCAGCTACATGTAACTTTATAATGCATGTTTCTACGCTCAGAAACAGAACCACATGCGGTCATATTGTACACTGGACCTGATTGGGGCTAGCAAAAGTTGGTGTGCAATCCCGGTGTAAATAAATTCGACATATTGTCAGCAAACACTGGTAACAGTGACCAGTTGATTGCTTGTTCCTTTAGCTAGATTACCGCCAAAATTTCGCCAGTTACATTAACTACTGCTCTCGATACACACTGAACCGAATAAACTTTAAAACAGTGGTGTTTTCAAAGTTGAACAGCGACACTCTCTCGTTCAACAAGTGGTTGGTCGGTGACTTATACAAACCTTCGAAAGTAATGAAACTATGTTAGAGTTCACTTGCTACCGTGTGGCGTAAATGCCACAAACAACTTTCTGCACCCGGAAGATGGGTTTTTGTTGTAGAACGCAGTGATCTGTGTGTAACATGACTGACATTTCGGCTGTTGGTGCCAGCAGCACCCGAAAAGTTTTCTACTGGTCAAACGTTGACTGTGTTATCAAATTCTGTTTTCCCATCGGTAATGCTATCTCATTCTGGCTTTATCTTTTGTGTCATATGAGGACTGTATAACCATATTTTTAACTTATTGTAACGGGTACTCCGCCACCCTGGTTCCCAAATAGAATACCCTACCTCCATGTATGCATTGACACAGATCGTCCCCAAAGTATGGACCCAGTTACAAAATCCCGGTTCCAAACCAACGGTCTTGCCCAAAATACAGGCCCCCTAACTGCGTCGTGTTAGCGAACGGTCTCAGTACATCGCTGCATCCGTAGCCAAACTAGTTGGCTGGGCGATATTTTTGAAAGGGTTGTTCACGTCGAACTCGATAACGCGACAAGTTGCTTTCGCCGCGGCACTCACTTGTAGGTGAGACATTTCAAGCGAGACTTATCATTTTGACAGCATGGCTACAAAACATCTCGTCAGAGTCCACAAATAGCACGGTGAATCTAAAAACACGGCATCACGTGTCTCAGATTCTGTGAGAAGACTATCAGTTATCGACTAATCCTCTAATAATTTGTGTCTGTGTAGTCATTGTAGTCAATGAGGCGTTTGGTAAACAAAATGTAATGATGGCACAATTCTTTGAAGAAATATCGTATTTTTACCTCTAGTTGGACGCAGCTATGCACAGAGGACAAGGTTGGTCAAAACACTAGGAGGGTCGAGCCGAGCGACTTAACTGGAAGTGCGCATACACCCCCGTGCCGGTTGGTTTGGTTGTGTTTACAGTGGTGTGTTGAGGCTGTTCGCTAGCCCCACTCGGTTAACGGGGCTGCTTTTGGGCGAGGCCTTAGGTCCGGAACCCGGATTTTGTATCCGGTCCATACTCCGTGACAGACGATGAATTACATTCGAGCTGACAAACTAGGGCATCTCGTATGTTACCTTCGAATGTTTGTTGCCGTGAGTTTCACTGTCATCAGTGTGTTCAGGCCTGTGTCACGTGGCAGAGGGGACAAACACCGTCCCAACTTATTTATGCTCTTAGTAACAAGATTGGCATAGTGGGCAATCTAAATATTACACCTCCGGTTGAATTTACATTCGTTGGATACTCTACGTGACACAGTCGTACCACGGCTATTGTCAGAAAGGGTCAAGTTTATTATCAACGCGGTCCTGCTCACACGTCGGAATGAATCCCACGCATATCTACAGCGGAGCAGTAGGACACACAAGGAGTAGGGCTAGTAGTTCGCAACTGCAGACCTCTGGTGTACTTACCAATCTAGATGAACAGTCGCCCAAAACTCTGGGAAAGTGAGCACAACTGCCAAGCATGAGCCACTTTTGAGCACAAATACAGCAGCTCTACTGAATTACCCCCCTCCCCCGCATTTCCATGTCATAAGTCTAGATCAAACTAGGAAATCTGCACCACCAAATCAGCAGAACTGCTTGTAGTACTTTTTACTCATTCCTTGTCAGCTAGCCTGGATAGAGTTGCCGACCACACCTACTTTAAGTGGTGGATGCAGAGATGACCCGGCAAACCATCGTTATGTTGAGTGGTCCCCAAAGCAGTAAAGAGTTTACTAGATGATTCTCTGCGTGTCGAAGTTGAGGACCTCGAGTTTATCATCAGAGCAACTTGTCTTCCGTAAAGAGTATTTATGCTTCATGAACCGGCTGACTTCTCATGACTTTCGAATGAAGGCAGCAGATGCAGTATTGGCCACTGAAGTGGCTTATCTAGACTTTCTGAAAGCCTTCAACAGGGTTGGTAACTCCGTAATTGTAGCCTCAGTGTGCGCTTACTCACATGGCTTAAGGATTGTCAAACTGAATTTGGATTCAACGTCAAGGTGAATGGACAGTTATCGGAGTGGTTATTTGCCAACAGCGGTGTTCCGCAAGGATCCGTCTTAGAATCCCTGTTGCCAGTTCTTCCTACTCTTAGGTTAAAGGAAATATTAAAATCACCGACGTTGCTCTACTTGAATGAAACGAAACTCTGGTGAATTTTAAAGTGACCAGAAAATGTGATGACGCTACAGAACGAGTTGAACTGTTTAACAGAGTGGTCCCTGAAAAATAACTGTAAGTTCAGTTTCAGCAAATGCAAAATCATCTACACTCACCACCAAATTGCATTGACTCTTACCTTGGTGACACAAAGTTACTAGCTATAATATACAAACGAGACCTATGGACAGCAGTGACAAACAGTTTGAGTCTCTGCAGCCACGAACACAACGGTGCACATATCCCCGAACTTCTAAGAAAGTATTGGCGGTACATCCCACCTTGAATTTTTCTCCATTCTGTCTGTTCCCATACTTCCTCCACACTTGGACGAGAACACATGTCTGCCATATTTATCTTAAGAAGTATTAGGCATTTACTGAAGGCGTTCAGAGAAGGTCCACAAGAAGAATTATGGGGCTCAGGAAAATCCTCGGGAGTCTAGCGGAATTAGGTCAGTTTTCAATTAATTGCAGATACCTCAAGGTATACCTAATTCTTAAACTCCACTTCATCCACTGGCACACCTCAGTCCTTCAAACAATAACTGAACGTTTAGAGTCACTCGTCACACACGAGTAATGGAATCAGCAGGTTACTGTGAAGGCAGAACTGCTTTGCAGATAGGGACTGTTCACAATGGTACGCGCTGCCCAATCCTGTGATAAGGTCTGAATCGGTCGAAAGTTTTAAAATTTTATTCGGCCGACACATACATGAGAGACAACCTGCACTACAGGTTTACCAATCACCATGATAGCTCAGTTCCACAGGTCATTTAAGTGTGCGTATCTGAAGGAACGTTGGCTCAGTATGTCTGCGTGCTCAGTGCTGGTGTGATTGCACTCTCTCGGCATCCTTGAAAATCTCACTTACTTACTCCTATTTATTTTCTCTTTACACTTGTAAAGTGTACAGCCCACTTTTCCACGACCAGGCAAGCAAAGATCTTTATCTTCCTCCCAGCAACTTATGAATATATGAATGTAAGAGAGTAGTTGTGAGTTCCATTCGAATGTACACTTGAAAGTAATGACCCACTGTCCTAAAGCCTGATATGCTTTTGGGTGCATACCTAGGCTGTGTCACTTGACACATTTCAATAAATAAGGATATTAGGAACATCGACGATTGGTGGCTCAGTTTTGTCACCAGCACGTGGTAGATTCCAGGAGCTCTTCGCTGCAAGCAGGTTGACTGACGTACAGTCTACGCATGTCTTTATGCGACTCGTGGCACTGACAAACTACTGTGACACCCATGCTACCACATCCACCATAATTATACACCCATAACATGAGAAAACAGTTCTTCTGTATGCAGGTTAAAGCTCTAGATGTGGAGAAAGCTGCGTTTCATGACGACCATCTCCTTCTTTCAATGCTTTCGAAAACAACTTACAACTGAAGTCTTTCTCCAGCACTCACATGTAGTGTTTTAGAACAAATCGTAACAATTTTCCGTTAAAAACTGACGAATTTTCCTTACATTTCACTTTTACAGACCTGGCATTTTTCAGATCTTATATGTCACCATCTGCTGGGTGATGTAGATAGGTTAACAGCTGCCGGATTGTCCTCCTCCGTCCCTCTCCCCAGTGCTCTCTCATTACGATCAAAGCAAGTGGTGAAAACGCACGAGGAATAAGCGGAAAATGAGTGCTCCGTCTGAATCTCTTTTTGATATGTGAAGTTTATTTATGGGTTCATATGACGACTACTGAAAAAATCAGTGAACTCTGTCTTTCACGGTACCCGCACTTCACAATGTCCAACAGACGTCAAGTACATCGAACGTAACCTAGCAGTTGTTCTGCGACCTTCAGTGAACAGTGTTGTTTTGGTGGAACGAACGTCGTCAAATAACACTCCATTATATGATAGATGAACTTGTTGGGTTAATAGCAGGCAACTAGGCTGTACAGCATTGACATGTACATATTGCTTATGGCCCCTCAAAACATTCGGTAACCAGCGATATCCTGATCGCCAATGACTGCTTGCAGCTGTCAAGCCATTGTTCCAGAGCAGAGATCTTTGAGTAAGTCACGCTCTATAATGACAGTAACCTTGCCCACTCTGATGTGTCACGAATGGTGCATCCTTCAGGTACAACCATCTGCACGCCTTCTTAGTCACCGGAACAGCTGGGTTGGAAATAGGGAGAATTGTCACGGGTCAAGAGCTTTCGATGTGGATTAGTTTGGGACTATCCTGCTTGGATTTTTGTAAACTAGTGTGTCTGCATCGATATTCAGATATTTATGTCGGAGTAATGGCTCTCATTGGGGCAGTAATGAACCCCAGTTGAAGACTTCTCATCATACCTTTATGAATCACTTTGACGTCAGATTTTCTATCCAAAAACGGACAAATGTAGGAATGTCTGTAGAATCCATATACTTGGACAGAAATGGCACGAAGTGAAACTCTGTTTGGCGGCTCACTTTGAAGTTCACGGGGTTAAGGGATCGATTTGGGGAGCCGTCGATGTTGATGAGTATGACCAGTATTCACCTACCGTGTAATGTATACCAGCATGGCTTCCGTCGTTCAGACGCTCAAAACTGATGCCTCTTCTTTTCATGAGGTTCTACCTCCCTCCAGTGGTCAGCGTGATAAGCTCAGGACAGCATAATGAATCATAGATAACCTCAAACATCAGGCACGCCTGCTGTTCGATGGCGTCTTTTCTTCCCCCCTCTGATCGACGAAAGATGATGCTTTAAAACACTACTTTTCTATCGATCTTTTGCAACCGAACCTTCACTAGCACGGGCATTTCTAACCAGCTGCAAACAATTCCTTCTGGAGATGAAAAGAATGGTTCTAAATAAGAAAAATGAGGCCGAGGGCCTTGAGACTTAAGGTGGTTCACCGCCTAGGCTCACTTGAACTCTAGTGATGTGAAGAGTGAATAATCAGTGAACTTTCTCGAGCTCATTGAGTTTATTTTAGCCGTATAAATCATTTGTGAGGGTACAATATCACAATTTTCCATTCTGATATAACGTCCGGATAGGTAGTCTTAGCTCCGTTTGACAACTCGCCCTACAGAGATCTAGCCACATGATGGGTTTAGTCAGAGAGATTGGCTAGGCTATCTCGAACACTTTTCTAGACTTGTTCGGGCAGGAAGATGACGCACTCACCAACGGCTCATTCTGTAGTAATGAACTTTTGTGGGATATAAATCTGAGTGCCTCATACGGGAATGCTTCCAGGAGGTAACCGACACAAAGAGAGCTCCGGCAAATCCGTCATGCAAATTTCAAACGTACGCATTCCAACCCAAGTAATCAATGACTGTACAACAGTGCAAGTGACCGTCAGGTACTAATGACTGCTGCTTACCAAAACAAGGGCAAACTGGGGATCTCACTACAGAGGATCTACCAACGACACACTTCACAGTTCAAGTGCTTCTGAACGCAAATACCTTAAGTGACAACACATCAACTAATGGAAAGACAATCAGTGGATGAGCGTTATAAAGCATTGAAATGTAAGTTGGTAGGTGAGTCAAAACTCGCTGTCTGGAGTGAGAAGACACAAAATAAGACAGAACGCCGCTGGATTAGGAAAGAATGCTTGGAAGAAACTAACAGTGTATGGCACACCTCCAAAAAGGCGTGTAAAGCAGTAAGAGGAGGGGATAATGATAACAGCGCTGCCCGGTCGATCACAGCAACCATCAGCGCATTACAGCTTCAGAGAATTTCTCACTGTGAATAGGTTACACAACACAACTGACAATCTGAGCAACGTCACTCGTTCTCCTGCAGTCTAGTCCAAAGTGAGGGTTAAAAGTTTAACAGTCAACTGCCAGCAGTAGATTATATAAGATAACGTTAAGGCTATTGCAGGAACGCACTGACAGACACTGTTAACGTATGATAATCGACCACTCGGGTCTAAAGATAGTGAGAGTAAGTGGGCTTGCGGTAAACCGGGACAGTGACACCGTAATCAACAGTAGTCAATCTTTCGGCTGATCAGATAGTTGTCCACACAAAAGGAATGAACCACGGTCAACACGAATTGTGCCTAGTTTTATGGAACCGGAGGAAAATCCAGTCCCGAGGTCATCCAAAGTGCATAGGCAGCATCGTACATTGTTAGTTTGCCCTCCAGATTTCAACTCAACTATTAGACTTCCGGTTTCTGTTGATTAGCTTATCTAGCTCGGTGGGGAAATGTTGAGCGAGCTAAATCAATGAGGGACCGAAAGTTGCATTATTCACAATTTCCGAGACGAAAATCATAAGCGATAACGAAAACCATAAACGATAACGGAGTACTTTATCCCTTCCAGGCAGTTAAATACTTAGTCAGTTCACTTAATCAGAGATATGACAAGGATCTTACATACTAAGTACATATATCTTATCAGTGCAGGTGGAGTGCTAAACACACCCGTTTCCTTTTTGTAATCATGTACTTACTTTTGCAATCGCTCATCCGAACTTAACGAATTCGACTAGGTTGTGATGATGCAATAAGGGCTGTGTGTTGAAGACTGGTAGCACAAGCCTACCGAGTTATGACTCGAAAGCGAAATGTTTTAAAAATTGTAGATTATGAACGTTGCGAGTATGTCCGGTGTCTAGAAAGAAGATGCGATGCGCTCTGGTGTCACAGTTTTCTGATACACTGAGTCAAGAACACGTGGACCAAAGACAAATCAGTTTGAACAGCGCCACGACAGCCATGATTATACATTCAGGCGAGAGAACGATGAAACATCCTCGTAACTGGACGCAAACTGTAGAATTTTGAAGTTGATGTGCAATTGTGGAAAATCTGATACCAGGGAACCTGCGTGTGCTTCCCTCTGGTTTACTGGTGCTTTATTCGATTCAGGCAGAAAAGATGGAAATTTCCAGTTTTTGGATAGCAGACTAACCTTAAATCACGAATCATGTTGTGATGTCTACTGCGTTTGGATTTTCATGAATGCCTTATAGTTCAACCACCAACTCAATCCCTACACCTATAAGAACTGCTCCAGTTAACTGCGGATAAGTAGTCGGGACTGCATCAATTTTGCAGGTTATAATGGTTTAAAATTTCAAGGAAACTTCCGCACATGCTGGCAACTTGTTTTATGAAGCATGTAAAATCAGAGTGCATTGATGGTTAAAAATTCTGCTGAAAAAAAAACATGATGATGTGGTGATTAACAGTTTGGTACGTTGAGGGAGCAAATTAACTCTGCAGTAGGGACAGTGAAAGTACGTACAAAGTCACGAGACATAACAGTCAGTACGTACGAACACCACTGTACGCACTGAATAATTGCCATTCCCAACATAGATAGATGTCATGTTGTCAACCAGTTGCTAGCAGAAGCAACACTTGATTACTCCGTCCTTAGTGTGTGCTGGTTAACCGGTTTTACTTCGTTGAGGACGTATATAACCCGAAAATCATCTGCCCAAATGTGGATTCAAACGTGTTAACGTACCTGACTAGGCAAAGTTGAAACACATGATAGAAAATCGTCGACGTTAGATCGAAGCTTGCGTCAATTTGCTGCGGACACCACTGGACTTATTTCGTTTGTCACTGCGATCTTTTCACCCTTCGTGGTTGGTTACTCCGCTTTGATGCCATTGGGGCTAGCTGAATTGTACGATATCAGCCAATGACCACCGGACTTTGACATAGCTTTTATTGGTTTACTTCGCATCTCATGAGATCAGGACAGACATAAGTAAGTCGTTGTCTCGGTGATCAAGATTTAGTAAAGCTTATGTTGCAGGTCTGTGATAGGTGATAAGCAAGAAGGCTTTCGTTCTGTGCAATTTCAAATGTTTTTTTCTGTACTCATTTTCAGGTAGTGTTAACCATTCGCGATGGACGTTCCTGGCTGGAGAGTGTTCGGGAAACCATACTGCCTCGACGTGATATTTATCACCCAGGTTGGGCAGAAAAACTGGCCCAAGGTTACCTCAACGGATGGCATTTTTCAGGTATGCTAAGCACCATGTGGATGCGCGCATTTGGCCCGAGTATAGATATTACATACGACGCGTCAGTGTTGAATGCTTACGATCGATGGACCGAGCTGGTAAAACGGAACGTGGCAGCTGAAAAGCTGCTCCTATTTCATGTAAAAGAAGGGTGGGAGCCATTGTGCAACTTTCTCAACGTCCCTGTACCGAATCAACCGTTCCCTAAGGTGAATGAACGAACCGAAATGCTGAAATTTCTGGCAAAAAGACAAAGGCTAATCAGGTTGGTGCGTTGGGGACTGCGGTTTTTAGTCGGTTTAACTGTTGCTTATGTGCTCTATCAACAATTTTGAAACCACTCAATGTCTTCTTTATCATCTCACGATGCTTAAATTTTACTGTTGGCCTTAATTGTCATGAAATAAAAAGCTTACAGGTAGAATTGACTTCTCCGCTACAGACAACAAGGAGCCGGGATTAATGAGAGTAAGACTATATTGAACGGCTATCGAACCATCTGTTCAGGGTTGTAATGTAGTGCTTTTTGATGAGGATAGATAATCGTAGCCAATTTGATCATTAACTCTTCCTCCTAATCGTGTACCTTCTAACGTTCAGCCTTCCACTACATATCAGACTGGAGTGGAGTTGAACAAAGTTAAATGGTGTGAAGCAAAACCTGTCCCGTACAGTAAGTGGTGCACAGCAGAGAGCGAAAAGTTCAGTCGTGTTATGAGATTAATTAGGATATACATGAGACCGATTAGGAATGTCCAAGTTATGGATGAAGTACCACTCACTGCACAGTTCCCATTCAGATTGAACTTCTATGGTAATCCATGCTTTCAGGCCGATCGTTTGCAGACCAAAACCTTCTAGTTTCAAGTGTACCAACCGGAACGACGCGACTACGACGACGAATAAATGTTCCGATTACCCTGAGATTATTGGTCTAGCGACCACCAATCGAGAGGGTCCTTTGTACTTGAAGCACCTGAAAAACCTAGTGTGACTGACGCAGTATTGTTACATTGTCCAGTCAAGTGACCTACTAATTTAGATGACAATTACGGAAAATCCTGGCTGCAGCTGGATTCGGATAAGTGACAGAAACAGGACGCCCAAACTTGACAAGCGCTCCACAAGCTGAGTTAGAAAGCCATATCTAAAGCCTGAAAAGTCCACATTTGGACCTAGTGTTGTGAATCCAGAAGGCGGACGACACAAAGGTTGTTTTATTGGAGAAACCAGTACACTACTTAAGCCTCTCAACGGGACTAAGAACAAAAACACTCGTTTCCACACCGCACTCTTCTGAGGATGCTCCAGTCGCTTTGGACACCATGTCTCAGTTCCATCATGTGCCGAAAGTCATTAAATGTCATTCTGCCTTCCAACGATCCTTCCCGTATCTCTCCCGTATTTATCCCGCGATCATTTCGATCCATGCTGCTACTGAATAGTGGTGTGAGTAGTATGATGCGACCGTCTATCCTCACTACACTAGTTACCCACCCAATTCACTGTGTTATATAGAATCCAACAAAATATACAGTGGATTGCCCTCCAAAGCTTCTTAGCTCAATCAGTGGGGCACTTGTAATATTTGGGCATGTTGTTCTTGTTGTTGGTTCAAATCCAACGGAATCCCGGACTTTTCGCATACGGCTCTCATCTAAATTACGAAATCTGCCGCATTACTTACAAGTAACACGACTTAGTTAATGTCCTCTTTAAGAAATCTTTGTGGATCAAAATGAAAGGTAGATTTATACACAGCTCACCATCTTCTGTGGATCTGAGTTAGTCTATTAATTGTTGTTAAATCACCAGGTTCTATGACGGACATTTTAAACCATCCCTTGTCAAAAACAGGCACGACATTATACACACAGATTTGTCCATCAAATTTCAAACGGCTAGTTTTTGACTTCTAGTTGAGAAAACATTAAATGAACAACGACCTGCTTTTACTACACACGCCCGAATTCAAATAAGTGTACAAGACACGCAGATTGGCTATGGATATATGTGTATACACATGTATAATGTGTGTATACGTGTAGTGTTACTAAAACAGTATCCAGAGCAGGCTACGGAGAATGGGAAAAAATTAATCAACTAGTTATATCCAGATTAATGTATCTGTGTTCAACTTACAAAAGACAAAGACAAATTGTTCGTAGCAGAGATCGTAGAGTAAAGTTGGCTAGTCTTTAGCAACAAAAAAGCAGACCCAGAACATGCCATTAAACTAAACTGAGAGGATCGTTAACCTTATACACTCTGGTCACCTTTTTTTCAAAGTGTTTTTTCGAAGGGTGATAGGTGTTAAGGAGAGTACCGTGGTTTCTAGTGCACATCTGATTTGATAGCATCCGCGGTAGACAGTACAGACATAAGTATCAGTGGACGGTCTACTGTTAAGCAATGGTAAGTGGAGATCCCGAACAAGTATGGAGCTAGTACATCCGAACCGTACACAGAACGGATATGCGAAAACATATTGTGCGTTGTGCTGACGTTCATTAATAACTAAATCCTTGGTTAAGCCACAACGAGTTAAAAACCAGAGTTATCGGTTTCGCAACGTTTCGACCCTCTCGGAGAGCCTTTATCAAGCGATTTCAAATCGGAAAATTCACATTGTACAAGCTTCAAATGCGGTAGTCATCACCTCGCACGTGGATGTGTGTTTAACACGCGGTGTGTGGACAATCTACCAATAAAATGCATGGGTTCACGGTTCACCTGAGGTCACCACGTGACGAGCCCAGACGCAAACAAGGCTAGATAGTTAGTGTATGCTGTGTGTATATGCGATGTGTGTGTATACGATCAATCTGCATGCGTGTGAACTGTTTGGGATGGGGTGGGTGACAGGGATCCGCACACCTTTTCCGACGTAGTGTCACTGTTGTCCACCTAGTAAATCGTGCCAAACAACTGACAATTCCAGGCCATCGGAGCGATTCACCGCTTGTGGTGTACTAGTGATCAGCAAGGTTTCTGCCATTAGCGTTTTTTGTGGTTACGAAAACCACCTTTTAGCACAGTCGGATGGTCGAAGTCAACTTGGTGTTGGTTGAGGATCGCGTGTGCAGCAATGGCTGAATCGTGTTCTAATTTCCAAAGTTGCTCAGCGTCGGTAGGGGGCTTCTTACTACACGTTACATGTTCTTTAGTGCATATTTCAAGTAACCGGGCCGTCTGTCCAATGTACGAGGCCTGACAATCTTTACATTTAATTCGATAAACGCAGTTTGACTGCTCCAGAACTGTTCGTTTGTCCTTTAAGTGGACTAACTTATTCCTTAACGTGTTTGTGGCTTTAAATGCCACTCTGATATTGTACTGGCTGAGGACCCGTCTAAGATCTTCCGATGTATTCCTTCCGTAGGGAATAACAATAGTCGATAGCCAGTTCCTGTGCTTGTTGATCTTGTTGTGATGTGCCTCCTGAGTTGGCCGTAGAATCCTGTCACAGTAACCGTTGGCTTTAAGTATCGATTTCACAATCTTGTATTCTTTCGAGAGCTCGTCCTCGGAACTGGGTGATAACAAGGCCCTCTGAAATAAACTGGATGCGACTGCTTTCTTAGTGCACATGGGGTGTTCTGAGCTAAAGCAAAGGTACCGTTAGAATGTGTATCCTTTCTGTGCACGCCTGTGTCCAGTTTGCCATCGGCTCTCCTGCGTATTCTTCAGTCTAGGAAACTCAACTCATGGTCCACTGATTCGCGCTCAATTGTAAATTTGATGTGTTGATGAAAGGAGTTTGTGTGCTCCATGAATTTATCAACAGTTTCTTTACGCATCACCACCAACGTATCATCGACATACCTCCACCAAATTCTAGCTGGATTAGGAAAGTTGGACAGCAACTTTTTTTAGACCTTACATGAACAAGTTGGCAACCGTGAGGGAGATGGGTGAGCCCATCGTTACTCCGTCTGTTTGCTGATAGAGTATCCCCTTGAACGTAAAGAAGGTAGACCGTAAGCAATGCTCCGTAGCTTCCACAACCTCACTGACTGATAAACCTGTGCGTTCAGCTAGACTGGCGTCTGCTTCATGACGCTGGCGAATCACCTCCAGACTTTCCCCCACTGGCATCTCGGTGAACAACGAAACAATATCAAAGCTGACCAGACATTCATCCGGGCCTAAACTAAGTTCCCTCAGTTTGGTAACCAGTTGTGTGGAATTCCGAATAGAATGTTCTGTGCACTGTTCAAGAGGTTTAAGAATACGAGACAAAAACATGGCTAGGGTATATGTTGGGGTTTCTACATAGTCAACAATTGGCCGCATTGGTATCCCAGGTTCATGTATTTTCGGTAAACCGTAAAACCTCGAAGCTAATGCTGTTTTTGGATAAAGGGTAAACCAGAAAGACTTACACAGACTGACTTTTATCTTTCGCAGCAAAGTTGCTGTTGAAGCTTTTGATTTGTTCAAGGTGGAGCGCTGTTTTTCCACCGGAATCATGATGTACGGATCATCGGGAATGTGGTCAACTGCTTTGTGTTCATAGTCTACCTTGT
The DNA here is from genome assembly GCA_008508345.1 of Paragonimus westermani. Taxonomy (NCBI): domain Eukaryota; kingdom Metazoa; phylum Platyhelminthes; class Trematoda; order Plagiorchiida; family Troglotrematidae; genus Paragonimus; species Paragonimus westermani. Next base: position 18,361 of record QNGE01004965.1, on the reverse strand, counting down.
TCAGGATAACCACTTGATTCCCTTAGTCTGCTTTTGTGATAATTATTTACTGATCATACTGCAACTTTCTGAGTGCATCTCGCTCCTTGGTACTCAGGCTACCTGGTTGGGGTTTCTGATTTTTTATGATCTTGGAGACCTGTGCCCGAGCTCTGTTCGCATCATCGATTGGTAACAACTTCAGTTGATCCTCCACAGCCGGAAGCACTTCCAGTGTATTTAGAGGTCTAGGGCTGACATTGAAATTCAACCCTTTGTTCAAGAGTTTATTTTCGGCTTCTGACAGTGCACGATCTGACAGATTTATTACGGGTAGGATGATGGTATCTTGTGTGCCTGATGTTGAACAGTCGCTTCTTTGTTTAACCAATGAAAGGAGTTTGTCAAACTTTTTTGTTGTTTTTGTTTTACTATATCGTTCTGATGAAGGGCTTGTTATCTCACGACATCGCGAATCACTGAAAGTGTATCAGGAGGTAGCAAGGATTCCAACTGATCGTCCATTTGTTGGATATCCCTTCGAATCTGTACTGGTCGGACAGAACAGTTGTGGATTCGCAGACGAAGAAATGTACGTTCAGCAACTCGGGCGACACCCCTAGATCGCTCCGAACCGTCCGGTGGTCTGACTCGTAATGTCTGTGGTATGAGGTTTCATTGAATACATCGAAGGTTGAACACACGATGGTTGGACCAACTGACTTGAAGCTTGCACAGGCAATCCGATTATTAACCAAAGTTAGTACATCCGAACCGTACACAAAACGGATATGCGAAAACATTGTGCGTTGTGCTGACGTTCATTATTAAGTAAATCCTTCGTTAAGCCACAACGCGTTAAAAACCTAAGATTCAAGTTTGGACCTATTTAAAATAGTGTATGCTTTCTCTGGAAAGAATATTGACGTTGGCCTCATGAAAACTGCTGGAAAACGGCATACCGGTTTGTAAGCCACAATGAACAGTTTTCCTTAGAGTGACGAATAACGACGAGATGGTCGTACAAATATAAATGACGAAGATTCTTTTGTTTGTCAACAGGTATGATGAGAACTAACATCACAACGTTAATACTGTAGGAAATGAATGAAGTATTTGAACGATTGAGCAATCCAAAAAACTGTACAAATCTGTGGAGAGCGTATACAACGTTGACTTCGATTTCGTCTGTCTCTGCAGAAGGTTATCATGAGAAAGATCAACCGATAAGCAATATACACCTAATCAACCGAAAAAGTGAGTGATTTTATATTAAATACCAAAAAGATTGAAGATCATGCGATTAGAAACGGATTTGGAAAATAGAAAGGAAGGGCCTTTGAAACCGTTGACAAATTGTGACGAGGCAAACTCACCAAAACAATCTAGTCAGGACATCGGTGACGGCTGAGGAAACCAGTCATCATTTCGAACCATCCAGGGCCGTGGTGACGGCTGACGAAATCAGACAGCAACAAAGCACTGGGGGGGTACGTCGGACAGACAAGCAGGATACGTGCATGTGAGTGGGGGTGTCACGCCATCCCGAGAAACTAACGCCTATGGGTTTGGCCTTACTTGGCCACTTGGAAGCGAAGTGGCCTAGACAAGTAGACAGTGACTCATCACTATTTCATGATATATATTTACAGGCATTTCATTCATTTGGTCGAACTGGACGAACTGGTTTTTGGCAATACAGCGTGTTTCACGCAACCGTGTCTTTCTTGTCTCCGCACAAGTAGACTAAGGGAAGCCGCATAGCAGGAACCCAGGTCTAGCAGTCAAGCAGTATTGGAACGTTTGGCAAGGGAAAGGCGCGTTACAGCAGTGGCGACAGAGGTCAAACTGAACCCAATAATGACCATCTCCATGGAGCAGATGCAGGCGCGCCTTCAACAGCAGCACAAGATTTTCGGGCAGTCACAGGCGAAGCTTATTGAAATGTTGACGCAGAAGTTTTCGAGTCAGTCATTGGGAGTTGCAAACCAGGACCAGTTACCTACACCAGAATCGATGATCCAACAAGTCAGTGAATTCCATTTTGATGCTATCGGTGGAGTCACGTTTGAGTCTTGGTTCCACAAATCTGAAGATATTTTTCGTGTGGAGATGGCACAGCTTCCCGAAGACAAGAAAGTTAGACTATTACTGAAAAGACTGGGTACAACAGAACACGAACGATTCGTGAATTTCATCTTGCCAAAACATCTCAGAGATTTAACCTTTGAAGAAATCACAAGGACGCTGTCACAGATTTTCGGTGAGCAATCATCTTTGTTGAATATTCGATATCATTGTCTGAACTTAACAAAGAATCCTAGCGATGACTGCATACAGTATGCAGCTAATGTCGATCGGGAATGCGAACGTGCCAAACTTCATAGCATGACGGACGACCAATTCAAGTGTCTCATTTTTGTACGCGGCTTACATTCACCCCAGAACGCAGATATTCGGACCAGAATTTTGAACAAGATTGAGCAGTGCCCAGATATCACCCTTCAGAGTGTCACAACAGAATGTCAACGACTCGTTAACCTGAAACACGACACGGCAATGATTCAGCAGGCTACTTCATCGGGTCCTTCAGAAATGATTTATGCAGTCAGCAGCAAGAAAACGACTAAGGAAACAAGCCGCCAGTCGGCAATAAATTCAAAACCACCATCAGCATGCTGGTGTTGCAAAGAATGGCACTTTGCCCGTCTCTGTCCATTCAAAAATCGTATATGCAACAAATGTGGGAAAAGAGGTCACAAAGAAATATGCTGTCGCGCACTAGTACAACCATCCCGACGTCATGGAAACTTTCACAGGCGCTCGAAGTTCTTCCCCAGCAAGTCAGAGGCGATCACCGCAAAAATTAAAATTGATGGGGAATCCAGACGCAAGTACGTTACTTTTTGCATTATTGGTGTGTCTACCGGCTTGCAACTAGACACTGCTTCTGATATCACGATGATTTCCCGTGATACATGGCGAAAGCGTGGGCAACCTACATTGCTTCCAACGCATCATACAGCTCGGAACGCCTCGGGCAGGACGTTGAAGCTAGCCGGGGAAGTAACATGTGAGGTGACGTTTTGAGACAGCCGAATCGAAGCCTGTTGTTTCGTCACGCGATAGCTCGTCCGGCTGCTCGTGCTGTCCGCCATCCACCCAATGTTGGCCTTGACCGTATTCCAACATCGTGTCGAGATGTTCCTCTGAATGTTGGAAAAACCACGCCTCCGATCTGGCCGTCTGTCGTATTTCGCCTGCCCTGCCTCGCCCGTTGGTCCGATCCAGTCGAGCGATGATTCATCCGGTCGCGCACGTTGTCCTTGATCCGATCGCGGCAGGCTTTCGAACGTACCTCCCCCGCCTCGAGGTATTCCCTCGACGAGGTATTCCCTCGAACGTTCGAAAACTCGCACCTCCGACCTGACAATCCACCACACTCGCCCCGTCTTCAAGGAACTTGCCACGATTGCGTCAAGGTGCAAGTGTACACCATTGATCCATCGCCCTCGAGGACCTTGGTTGATTTGGAAACTCGCATTCTCGCAGTTCATGATAGTAAATGGTCCATTCCACCGCCTTCTGAACTTCCCTGCGCCGGGTCCGAATGTTTCTGGTTGGCTGTAGTCTCTTACTTTCACCTGTTCTCCAATCTTGAACGGGCGCCATTTATGTGTGTTGTACCTCATGTCATATCTTTGCTTATTCCGGCGTCGTCGTTCTGTTGTCCGTTCAAGAACACTGCGTTCCAGGTGTTGTCGTTCTTGCGACAATAATTGCCCCTCTCCGTCTCCTGACACGCAGACATCCAAGAGAATCCTTGGCTCCCCCCCGTATGTCAGCTCAAATGGGGAGCTTTCAGTCGTTGCATGCTTTGTCGTGCGATACCCGAACAGAACATCCGTTAGTCCTTCTTCCCAACTATTACCTCTACTGTTCAGCCATTCCTTCACGGCACGATTGAACCGCTCCGTCAATCCGTTCGTTTGTGGATGGTATGGCGATGTTCTCAAGCGCTGAATTCCCCAGCTCCTTAACATCTCCTGAAACTGCCGGCCTTCAAAACACGGGCCCTGATCCATGATAACTCTGTGCGGTACTCCAAAGCGAGCCAGGACGTTGTTCATGAAGGCGTGTGCCACCGTTCCGCTCGTTTGATCTGCCGTTGGAATGGCTTCCACCCATCGTGTGAAATGATCAATCATGACAACTATGTAGCGATTCCCATTCGAACTTGTTGGGAGCTGACCAAAGATGTCTATACCCCAGGTATGAGCGGCTTCCTTTGTCACGATTGATTGCATAGGAGGTGTTGTCGTCATTGTCTCTCGGTTCTGTTGGCAATTGGGGCAGGCTCGAATGAAAGCAATCACATCTTTCCGCATCGTGGGCCAAAATACCCTCCGCCGCAGTAGGTCGTACACGCGTTCTCGTCCCACGTGAACGTCTGTGTGCGCCAGCCGAATCACACGTTCCCTCTGGTCTGCTGGAATAAATGGCAATCTTCGAGGTCGAAGTACCCTCTGCACCTCCACATCGACGACAAGTTGGCCGTTCTCCAGATGTAGCCGGTCCCAGATCTGTAACAGTTCGTTCAGTTCTGAATTCAACCTCTCGGGTTTCGTCCCTGCCAGTAGATGTTCACATATTTCGCGTACTCCAGGGTCTTGCTGCTGATTGGCCAAGATGTCTTTGTCGGCTACCAATGCTGCGTTCACGGGTATGGCTTCAGTTGGCAGCTCACTTTCCTGTATCGGTCGCGACAGTGCATCGGGTACCTCACTGTTTGTGCCGTTGACATGTCCGATGGTAAAGTTGAACTCTTGCAGCCGAAGTGCCCAGCGCGCCAGTCGTCCGCGCGGATCCTTCGCCGTCTTCAGCCAGATCAGGGGTTTGTGGTCGGTCACGACATGGAAGGTGGTCGCTATCAGATAGTTCCTCCGTAAGTTGATGGTTACGAATGTCAGTTTTCTAATTTGCAGGTGAATAAGGGTCTACAGGGCTACTTTACTTCGCTCACAAATTCCTCAGTCTCTCGCTTCACGCCGATAAACAATGGCGATTTTGGCCGTTTTGTAATGACGCTTCTGCTGTCGGCTTAACTGTCTCATCTGTGCTCTCACTGTCAGTGTCTCTATGCCACCGTGGTGCTTATGATGATCAGCTCCACACCCATACTGTGCACTTGGATAGAAGCCTAATCACCTAGTAGAAGAGTGTCAGCTTCTGGTCCACTCTCCCCACTGGGTATGGTGGGTTAACCAGCCGACTGAATGGTGAGCCTTCGAACCATCCAGGTCGATCATGTGGGGTGTTGGTTAAACTCAAGATCTGTCGACTCTGCCTAGTGTAACACTCTGGTCCGGCCGATGGAAACACCACCGTGGGAGTGTGGGGCAGCACCGCAGTTGGGTTCAGGCAAGGAGCAGTTTGACGTCACTGGCACGACTGGTCAAATTTTACTAGCAGCGGTGACGCAAGACGGCTTGGCGACAAGTCAGAGCTCGATTGGATCCAACGTTCCAAACCTATCAACAAAAGAACCGTTTAACAGCACACAGAAGCTACCAGAAATACCAAAAATGAATGCTTTCAAAGTGATTCTCCTAAATTCCTAAAGTCGATTTCATGTAGCTGTCTTCCACCAACAAAACGATGGCAGTTTTTCAGAGTTCACTAATGTACCTTCCAAATGTGTCGACTTGTCAAAATTTCATATATCAACAATTCATATAGTCAAATAAATTTAATTGGTTATCCCTCTTGCACCTTTTGAGTATTTTTGATCCCAGTGCAGTTCGGTTTTAATTTCGTCCCATCTGTAACTGTAGTATTCACGACGTATTAGTTAAAGATCTTGGTAAACCCGTTATGCCCACCTGTGATTTGACATCTTGATGCTTAAGAACTCAGATCGTTATCTTCACATCTTCGGATCCACTTCAGTGACTGCTTGATATTCATAGACAGTCTATTACTGGTGATCACCATCCATCACCCCACGGATATACTACCCCCAGCGAACCCATATAAATGTGTTGCATTTAGCCTGATGATGAAATACTGAAAGCAAGCTTGTTTGCTACGCGGTTTTTCTCATGACTAAACTGGGCATATTCACGATACTCAAACAAACTAAAGACGCCACTGTACTGAAAGAACTTAATAAGTATATTAAGTTCAGTACACAAATGGCGGAGGCAAACGAGGCTGTCGAGTTTTTCGAACAATGTATCGAACTCTTAGAATTTCCGGAGCGATACTGGACCATCCTCAGACGAAATCGCATTAACATCAAAGGGGCTTCACTACAACTAGCTCTAAATGAGAAGGACACATGGACGAGCAGGGCATGTGATTTGGACTACAAGCAGACTGTTTCCGCGAGGATATTAGCAGAGTTGTCACCGAATGAGGCAAACGAGTTTGAGAGTTATGTTCAACAGATCGTGGCCAAAAGACGAGAAAAGAAGTCAACAAGGCTAAGAAATCAACTCAACCCGACCAAACCTAAGGCCGAATTTCCGAAAAATCCAGAACGGTACGTGCATAATTTTTCCTCTTTGGTGTTGAACAACTTTGCTCTTGAAGTTTTATCATTAGGACCGAAATTCTGCTGTCCTAGAAGTAAACTTAGACAGCTGCACTTAGAAAGTCAATTTGAGAACCTTTATGAACAATTGATCGATCTGAAACCCTCATCACCTATGAATGTTGAGATGCTCAAAGCATCCCTAGTCCAGTCATGCTATCAATACCTGACCCGGAAAACCATAAGTAAAAACCTGCTCACTCAACAGCATCTAACCTCACTGGGGTCACTAAGGCGAAATGAGGATATAATAATATCCAGACCTGACAAAGGTGCTGGAATCGTCATCCTGGATAAAGCCGACTATTTGGCTAAGATGAATGTACTACTGGCAGACAAAACCAAATTTGAAACAGTTCATTCCCTTCAGAAGTTTGAACAAGACCGTTAGAACACGAAAACTGGCAGATGCAAGCATTTCTTATTGACTCGTCAGTACCAAATTTACAATAACATGAAACAGGTTTTTTATATCAAGCATTTAGGGGGGCAGGGTGGATAGTCAATTAGTGGTTCAGGAAAGGTCACTAAGTCCAGGGAAGGGTCAAGTTTACGAGCAATTGTCTCCGAACACACAAAGTCGGCTTCAGTCGATTGATTGCAACCGCCTCAGCAAACCGTAAGAATCTTGGATTCGAGTGACGTAATAGGATTCTGAATGCACAAATTGGGTCGATAACGTGACCAGTGGTCAGGACGTGTCTTGCGACTGCGGACGCTGGTTGCTTGCGTGTTTCAACCACATTGTCGTTCTTCCGTAATACAGAGTTCTGCACCCAATTAGGCAAATGTTCCTTCACTCTGGAGATCAAGCACCTCTCGGTTCTGCCTATGTAACTTTCATTGCAGTTACATGTAAATTGGTAGACACAATGTGAGGTGGCACCGATAGGCTGATCTCCTTTGATTGAAGGGACGGGCAGTTTCTGGGTCCGAGCTAATACACAGAGTTCCGCTGCGTTAAATGTTCGTTTAATCGAATTCACTAGTCTTTGAGTTGTTTGATGCATGCAATAATCACCTTTAAATGGCAGTTCTATACAAACCCTCTTTTTTCTTACTGTGGCCACCTGTTCAGAAGGTGGTTTTGGTTTACTGTGTCTTTCTATGAACCTTTTTGGATACCCGTTTGATTGTAGTGTAGATGTGATCAAGTCTAATTCTCTCACAAGACTATCCTGTGTACAGATTCGCCCTGCTCGTGTGAATAGTGTATTCACTAGTGCGCGTTTGTGATGGACCGGTGGGAAACTACTGATATTGTTGATCATATTAGCAACCACATAGGTCCTACCTGAAATGCGTTGTTCAGAACTATATTACTACAATTCATATATCCTCACAGCAACTATAATTCCTCGGATGAATGACCTCCAAGGTGATTCTTCTCTAAATTATTTCTTCCGCAAGGGAGATGTCCCCCGAATACTTGTTTCTGGGATGAAGCAACAGGGAAAATCTATCTAGGATAAATATGACGGAACCGCCTAGATCATGAGACATAGTGTTTTCAAAAATGTGAAACGGCCCGCGAATCAACACAAACGGCATCCACTAATGGATTAAATTCAATTCAGCTGGGGAGATCAGGTTGGAATTTGGTTGCCCACAGTCGTTTCAATAAGGTTAGTACAGAACGTTCAATTAAACTAACTGCTGTGTACCTGTAAGTACCGCAGTTCTAGTGTACTTCTTAGTTTCACGTCACGAAACTGTGCATGCTGAAATCGATTGCGATCGAGAACGGGTGGCTTTCATTTTACTTGTAATGTATCTTGATGAAGTCAATGCCATTTCAAAATAGATCTAGTCAAGCACATTAAGTTATCGTAACGCCATTTTTTACCAAAGGATTTCCAGTGGTTTCCTAATGTTCACGCTAAAGTGTTTTTTCTCAATCTCGTTAAGAACACGTACAGGATAATAACCAGACTGATAACCAAATGAGCACTTATCGATAGAATAGTGGAGTCCGCCTGATGGGAAACATCGTTTGGTTGTATAGGTTTATGTGAACAGCTGAAATAACCCAATAATGACGCGAGATAAGACATCCAGTTGCTAAGTAATATGTTAATATTCGAAACGTCAAGTCTTTCTGAGTTGTTTGAACGCAACAGTCACAGAATACAAATTACCTTAAGAATTAGCACGCCCTCTTCAGTTGTAAACGTTTGTCTAGCGTGAAGTAAATAGAAGTACCAGTCGGGTTGGATCGTGAGTGACAGTCACAGTGATAAATTGTTCCCAGTCGCATTGGTGACAAAAACTTACAGGACGGGCATAAGTGCCTAATGCCTCACTCACAGATGTGCAACTATAGGCCTGACATTGTTATAAGGTGAAGTGATCAGTCAACTTTGTAAACGTTCACTGAATAACTCCGTCCTTTGGTGTTGCTGCGCTATACTAGTTCGTTGGGTATGTAACGCAAAGAATTACCCGATGCTGGTCAAACAGAAACGGTCTAACTCTGGATCTACCAAAGCTGGGCACATGCGTCAATGCTTGAATGCCCTACTCAGAAATGAACCAAAGCTCTTCGATTTAGGGGACATTACAAACTTTTGAAAATTATTTAATCATGACGTCACTCAAACCTTAGTACCCTGAGAAGCCGTCCAGAATAACCAATCGATAACACGGGTTATCAAGAAATACGTCAGGGGTTCCGCGTAAATAAAAATCTGGATGGAAACGGCAGTTCGATGATGCAACATCCGCGTTCAGAGGTCCACAAGAACGCCTGAATTATATGGCGAAATACCGTCGAGAACGTGAACTGTGCAATGGTGGAAGTCTTGCCAACGTACACGAATTACAAAGTTCATCTGAAAGAGGGTTCATTTCTGGAGAACCGATGTGTGCAGAATCTAGTTAAGTTGTGTATTAATAAGTCTAGCAGCCTGGTAGCGAGATAGCGGTTTGCGGAGGGGAAAAGTGATAAGCTGTTATAGTTGTTCCTCGCTCAGAAATCAACTGTACTTTTGTTGGCCTTAACTATACAGCCCGCTTTCTTACCGTTTTTAGTTCTTTTCTCATTCACACACTGAGTGTGAATCAAAATAATTTTACGCTAAACTTTTAGCAACCTACCTACATGAAATCACAAAAATTTTGCGCATCAATCTCATTCATCGGTAATTCGAGTCACTATGTGAATCACGTCGAACTAGCTTAGTTATCTAGTTTATCGGACCGAGATGGACGTGAGACTGGATCACTCAAATCTAGTTCCACAATCTTGTGTCACATTTTTGACGTCTTGGACCGTATTGGAAGGAGGGCTACCATGCGTTCAATGTGCAGGGTTGCTGCATACTATCAGGATTAAACTGTCAACTGGCGCACTGGCCCACAAGTAAATTTTTTGTCCACTGTGGACGTATGGATAATTCACACACTGGTCATAATCGTAGATCCTCTCACATCACCGATCGCTCTGGTGATAATTGGGCNTGAATGACTGAACATTAATGATCACCATCCCTCACCCCACGGATATACTACCCCAGCGAACCCATATAAATGTGTTGTATTTAGCCTGATGATGAAGCACTGAAAACAAGCTTGTTTGCTACGCATTTTTTCTCATAAATGATAGTCGCCGAACATTTGAGAAGAAATCCATCTTGTTTAACTCGTTGGGACGGTACTGCTGTTCGTTTACCCTTTCTCACTCGATCGAACTCCTAAAGTTTTCAGGAGGACTACTGGTGCGTAATTTGGATAAATTCGTTTACATCGGCGTGACGGATTTAGTTATTTACTTATATTTGGTTGGGTAACAGTGTAAACAAAGTGCTGTTGAATTTGGTAATTGCAGGTTCGTTTATGAACAGTTGTGTTTCACTCGCTGTCCGCAAGGCTAGGTCTCTTTTGCAAGCTTTAGCAACACAAAAACGGACGCATATTGCGGACCGCTGACCATTTCTCTCATCTCATCAGCTACGACGAGCTGTTCAGGATCAATGGATTGGGGAATAACAATCAGTCACATTGAGTTAATCAATATTGGTAGAGAATAATGACCCGCAATTAAGGCAGGGGACATATATTGATATAATTGTTAGATCACGTGTTATCCCGTGGTGCGCTTAGATGTCAATTTAGTCGGTTTTGTTCATTAGAATTGAAACGCGCGCCTAAGCCAAAAATTCAATGCATACGCAGCTGACCAAATTTGAGGTGAATGAATGCTTATGAGATTGTGCAGTAGTAATCCCAGAGTTGTTAGGATTGGCACACAAAGTTAGAATGTTACTGGTTCGTTGAGTACAGTAACTTCGGCTTGGTGTTGTGCGCCAACACCACGAACGATAAACAGAAGCTGGTAAACGATCTCTGAGGGTGAAAGTTTAACACAGTTCATTAGCTGAATACGTGCCTCTTAGGGTTGGCGGTCAATATCATCGACAGCAAACCAACAAAAACTGGCACTGATACATAACGATCGTACAACAAAGTGGGTGTGAAACTTGCGATCACCTGTGAGTGTTGCTGAGCAAACTGCGTGTGAACATCTCATTATCAAAGTGTCTCAAAGTAAATGTGGGTTGAATATCGCTGAACGCTGATCACGGCCTTCGCATTTACAAAAAATTCCAGCCAGTTCCTTTCGAAAACAAGCGCTTCTCTCGAGTTTCGTTCGTGTCAGAACTCGTCAGTAGTGCATATCTTACGACAGCCTAGCATTTAAACGCAAACGACACTTTCATGGCTCAGCCACTGTCCCGACATTAGGCATTTCCGAAATTTTGTATGTACAAGATTATCCACATTCGTTCATGGGTAAATATTTAATGCCACTTATTCTCTCCCACTTCAGCAGTTAATTAAAACGTGATTTTTCAAGATAACAGAAATACTGGGTTAGTGATCCAATGAAATCGATTACAGATTATCTCGAGGTGGTTCAACGGAGCCGTCTTACTTCTAATTAGGTCTAGGAAGGTTTTCGTTTGGTGTATATCATGAAGGCTCAAAAATTCACACAGTTATTATCGAACTTATACATCCTTAATATAATTGAACTGGCTAGAAAACTACTAATATCTGAGCAGAGTGTTGATGGTTGGGTCACGCAGAAATAGCTCAAATCAGAAGTAATTAGATGCAAACGGTGCGTCTGTATTTCAGTAACATTCCTATTGTTGGGAATAGTGTAGGAGTTGCTAAAGAAGAGTGATTGTTCACTCAAGTACTAAATCTCCAAACGAACAGATATTATCAGTGTGTAAAGTTTCCTGGGGGCTTGAACGAGTGTCGACAGAATGCTAGGTGGAATTGTGGTAGATTGTCAGGTCGGAGGTGCGAGTTTTCGAACGTTCGAGGGAATACCTCGTCGAGGGAATACTTCGAGGCGGGGGAGGTACGTTCGAAAGCCTGCTGCGATCGGATCAAGGACAACGTGCGCGACCGGATGAGTCATCGCTCGACTGGATCGGACCAACGGGCGAGGCAGGGCAGGCGAAATACGACAGACGGCCAGATCGGAGGCGTGGTTTTTCCAACATTCAGAGGAACATCTCGACACGATGTTGGAATACGGTCAAGGCCAACATTGGGTGGATGGCGGACAGCACGAGCAGCCGGACGAGCTATCGCGTGACGAAACAACAGGCTTCGATTCGGCTGTCTCAAAACGTCACCTCACATGTTACTTCCCCGGCTAGCTTCAACGTCCTGCCCGAGGCGTTCCGAGCTGTATGATGCGTTGGAAGCAATGTAGGTTGCCCACGCTTTCGCCATGTATCACGGGAAATCATCGTGATATCAGAAGCAGTGTCTAGTTGCAAGCCGGTAGACACACCAATAATGCAAAAAGTAACGTACTTGCGTCTGGATTCCCCATCAATTTTAATTTTTGCGGTGATCGCCTCTGACTTGCTGGGGAAGAACTTCGAGCGCCTGTGAAAGTTTCCATGACGTCGGGATGGTTGTACTAGTGCGCGACAGCATATTTCTTTGTGACCTCTTTTCCCACATTTGTTGCATATACGATTTTTGAATGGACAGAGACGGGCAAAGTGCCATTCTTTGCAACACCAGCATGCTGATGGTGGTTTTGAATTTATTGCCGACTGGCGGCTTGTTTCCTTAGTCGTTTTCTTGCTGCTGACTGCATAAATCATTTCTGAAGGACCCGATGAAGTAGCCTGCTGAATCATTGCCGTGTCGTGTTTCAGGTTAACGAGTCGTTGACATTCTGTTGTGACACTCTGAAGGGTGATATCTGGGCACTGCTCAATCTTGTTCAAAATTCTGGTCCGAATATCTGCGTTCTGGGGTGAATGTAAGCCGCGTACAAAAATGAGACACTTGAATTGGTCGTCCGTCATGCTATGAAGTTTGGCACGTTCGCATTCCCGATCGACATTAGCTGCATACTGTATGCAGTCATCGCTAGGATTCTTTGTTAAGTTCAGACAATGATATCGAATATTCAACAAAGATGATTGCTCACCGAAAATCTGTGACAGCGTCCTTGTGATTTCTTCAAAGGTTAAATCTCTGAGATGTTTTGGCAAGATGAAATTCACGAATCGTTCGTGTTCTGTTGTACCCAGTCTTTTCAGTAATAGTCTAACTTTCTTGTCTTCGGGAAGCTGTGCCATCTCCACACGAAAAATATCTTCAGATTTGTGGAACCAAGACTCAAACGTGACTCCACCGATAGCATCAAAATGGAATTCACTGACTTGTTGGATCATCGATTCTGGTGTAGGTAACTGGTCCTGGTTTGCAACTCCCAATGACTGACTCGAAAACTTCTGCGTCAACATTTCAATAAGCTTCGCCTGTGACTGCCCGAAAATCTTGTGCTGCTGTTGAAGGCGCGCCTGCATCTGCTCCATGGAGATGGTCATTATTGGGTTCAGTTTGACCTCTGTCGCCACTGCTGTAACGCGCCTTTCCCTTGCCAAACGTTCCAATACTGCTTGACTGCTAGACCTGGGTTCCTGCTATGCGGCTTCCCTTAGTCTACTTGTGCGGAGACAAGAAAGACACGGTTGCGTGAAACACGCTGTATTGCCAAAAACCAGTTCGTCCAGTTCGACCAAATGAATGAAATGCCTGTAAATATATATCATGAAATAGTGATGAGTCACTGTCTACTTGTCTAGGCCACTTCGCTTCCAAGTGGCCAAGTAAGGCCAAACCCATAGGCGTTAGTTTCTCGGGATGGCGTGACACCCCCACTCACATGCACGTATCCTGCTTGTCTGTCCGACGTACCCCCCCAGTGCTTTGTTGCTGTCTGATTTCGTCAGCCGTCACCACGGCCCTGGATGGTTCGAAATGATGACTGGTTTCCTCAGCCGTCACCGATGTCCTGACTAGATTGTTTTGGTGAGTTTGCCTCGTCACAATTTGTCAACGGTTTCAAAGGCCCTTCCTTTCTATTTTCCAAATCCGTTTCTAATCGCATGATCTTCAATCTTTTTGGTATTTAATATAAAATCACTCACTTTTTCGGTTGATTAGGTGTATATTGCTTATCGGTTGATCTTTCTCATGATAACCTTCTGCAGAGACAGACGAAATCGAAGTCAACGTTGTATACGCTCTCCACAGATTTGTACAGTTTTTTGGATTGCTCAATCGTTCAAATACTTCATTCATTTCCTACAGTATTAACGTTGTGATGTTAGTTCTCATCATACCTGTTGACAAACAAAAGAATCTTCGTCATTTATATTTGTACGACCATCTCGTCGTTATTCGTCACTCTAAGGAAAACTGTTCATTGTGGCTTACAAACCGGTATGCCGTTTTCCAGCAGTTTTCATGAGGCCAACGTCAATATTCTTTCCAGAGAAAGCATACACTATTTTAAATAGGTCCAAACTTGAATCTTAGGTTTTTAACGCGTTGTGGCTTAACGAAGGATTTACTTAATAATGAACGTCAGCACAACGCACAATGTTTTCGCATATCCGTTTTGTGTACGGTTCGGATGTACTAACTTTGGTTAATAATCGGATTGCCTGTGCAAGCTTCAAGTCAGTTGGTCCAACCATCGTGTGTTCAACCTTCGATGTATTCAATGAAACCTCATACCACAGACATTACGAGTCAGACCACCGGACGGTTCGGAGCGATCTAGGGGTGTCGCCCGAGTTGCTGAACGTACATTTCTTCGTCTGCGAATCCACAACTGTTCTGTCCGACCAGTACAGATTCGAAGGGATATCCAACAAATGGACGATCAGTTGGAATCCTTGCTACCTCCTGATACACTTTCAGTGATTCGCGATGTCGTGAGATAACAAGCCCTTCATCAGAACGATATAGTAAAACAAAAACAACAAAAAAGTTTGACAAACTCCTTTCATTGGTTAAACAAAGAAGCGACTGTTCAACATCAGGCACACAAGATACCATCATCCTACCCGTAATAAATCTGTCAGATCGTGCACTGTCAGAAGCCGAAAATAAACTCTTGAACAAAGGGTTGAATTTCAATGTCAGCCCTAGACCTCTAAATACACTGGAAGTGCTTCCGGCTGTGGAGGATCAACTGAAGTTGTTACCAATCGATGATGCGAACAGAGCTCGGGCACAGGTCTCCAAGATCATAAAAAATCAGAAACCCCAACCAGGTAGCCTGAGTACCAAGGAGCGAGATGCACTCAGAAAGTTGCAGTATGATCAGTAAATAATTATCACAAAAGCAGACTAAGGGAATCAAGTGGTTATCCTGAACAAGGTAGACTATGAACACAAAGCAGTTGACCACATTCCCGATGATCCGTACATCATGATTCCGGTGGAAAAACAGCGCTCCACCTTGAACAAATCAAAAGCTTCAACAGCAACTTTGCTGCGAAAGATAAAAGTCAGTCTGTGTAAGTCTTTCTGGTTTACCCTTTATCCAAAAACAGCATTAGCTTCGAGGTTTTACGGTTTACCGAAAATACATGAACCTGGGATACCAATGCGGCCAATTGTTGACTATGTAGAAACCCCAACATATACCCTAGCCATGTTTTTGTCTCGTATTCTTAAACCTCTTGAACAGTGCACAGAACATTCTATTCGGAATTCCACACAACTGGTTACCAAACTGAGGGAACTTAGTTTAGGCCCGGATGAATGTCTGGTCAGCTTTGATATTGTTTCGTTGTTCACCGAGATGCCAGTGGGGGAAAGTCTGGAGGTGATTCGCCAGCGTCATGAAGCAGACGCCAGTCTAGCTGAACGCACAGGTTTATCAGTCAGTGAGGTTGTGGAAGCTACGGAGCATTGCTTACGGTCTACCTTCTTTACGTTCAAGGGGATACTCTATCAGCAAACAGACGGAGTAACGATGGGCTCACCCATCTCCCTCACGGTTGCCAACTTGTTCATGTAAGGTCTAAAAAAAGTTGCTGTCCAACTTTCCTAATCCAGCTAGAATTTGGTGGAGGTATGTCGATGATACGTTGGTGGTGATGCGTAAAGAAACTGTTGATAAATTCATGGAGCACACAAACTCCTTTCATCAACACATCAAATTTACAATTGAGCGCGAATCAGTGGACCATGAGTTGAGTTTCCTAGACTGAAGAATACGCAGGAGAGCCGATGGCAAACTGGACACAGGCGTGCACAGAAAGGATACACATTCTAACGGTACCTTTGCTTTAGCTCAGAACACCCCATGTGCACTAAGAAAGCAGTCGCATCCAGTTTATTTCAGAGGGCCTTGTTATCACCCAGTTCCGAGGACGAGCTCTCGAAAGAATACAAGATTGTGAAATCGACACTTAAAGCCAACGGTTACTGTGACAGGATTCTACGGCCAACTCAGGAGGCAAATCACAACAAGATCAACAAGCACAGGAACTGGCTATCGACTATTGTTATTCCCTACGGAAGGAATACATCGGAAGATCTTAGACGGGTCCTCAGCCAGTACAATATCAGAGTGGCATTTAAAGCCACAAACACGTTAAGGAATAAGTTAGTCCACTTAAAGGACAAACGAACAGTTCTGGAGCAGTCAAACTGCGTTTATCGAATTAAATGTAAAGATTGTCAGGCCTCGTACATTGGACAGACGGCCCGGTTACTTGAAATATGCACTAAAGAACATGTAACGTGTAGTAAGAAGCCCCCTACCGACGCTGAGCAACTTTGGAAATTAGAACACGATTCAGCCATTGCTGCACACGCGATCCTCAACCAACACCAAGTTGACTTCGACCATCCGACTGTGCTAAAAGGTGGTTTTCGTAACCACAAAAAACGCTAATGGCAGAAACCTTGCTGATCACTAGTACACCACAAGCGGTGAATCGCTCCGATGGCCTGGAATTGTCAGTTGTTTGGCACGATTTACTAGGTGGACAACAGTGACACTACGTCGGAAAAGGTGTGCGGATCCCTGTCACCCACCCCATCCCAAACAGTTCACACGCATGCAGATTGATCGTATACACACACATCGCATATACACACAGCATACACTAACTATCTAGCCTTGTTTGCGTCTGGGCTCGTCACGTGGTGACCTCAGGTGAACCGTGAACCCATGCATTTTATTGGTAGATTGTCCACACACCGCGTGTTAAACACACATCCACGTGCGAGGTGATGACTACCGCATTTGAAGCTTGTACAATGTGAATTTTCCGATTTGAAATCGCTTGATAAAGGCTCTCCGAGAGGGTCGAAACGTTGCGAAACCGATAACTCTGGTTTTTAACTCGTTGTGGCTTAACCAAGGATTTAGTTATTAATGAACGTCAGCACAACGCACAATATGTTTTCGCATATCCGTTCTGTGTACGGTTCGGATGTACTAGCTCCATACTTGTTCGGGATCTCCACTTACCATTGCTTAACAGTAGACCGTCCACTGATACTTATGTCTGTACTGTCTACCGCGGATGCTATCAAATCAGATGTGCACTAGAAACCACGGTACTCTCCTTAACACCTATCACCCTTCGAAAAAACACTTTGAAAAAAAGGTGACCAGAGTGTATAAGGTTAACGATCCTCTCAGTTTAGTTTAATGGCATGTTCTGGGTCTGCTTTTTTGTTGCTAAAGACTAGCCAACTTTACTCTACGATCTCTGCTACGAACAATTTGTCTTTGTCTTTTGTAAGTTGAACACAGATACATTAATCTGGATATAACTAGTTGATTAATTTTTTCCCATTCTCCGTAGCCTGCTCTGGATACTGTTTTAGTAACACTACACGTATACACACATTATACATGTGTATACACATATATCCATAGCCAATCTGCGTGTCTTGTACACTTATTTGAATTCGGGCGTGTGTAGTAAAAGCAGGTCGTTGTTCATTTAATGTTTTCTCAACTAGAAGTCAAAAACTAGCCGTTTGAAATTTGATGGACAAATCTGTGTGTATAATGTCGTGCCTGTTTTTGACAAGGGATGGTTTAAAATGTCCGTCATAGAACCTGGTGATTTAACAACAATTAATAGACTAACTCAGATCCACAGAAGATGGTGAGCTGTGTATAAATCTACCTTTCATTTTGATCCACAAAGATTTCTTAAAGAGGACATTAACTAAGTCGTGTTACTTGTAAGTAATGCGGCAGATTTCGTAATTTAGATGAGAGCCGTATGCGAAAAGTCCGGGATTCCGTTGGATTTGAACCAACAACAAGAACAACATGCCCAAATATTACAAGTGCCCCACTGATTGAGCTAAGAAGCTTTGGAGGGCAATCCACTGTATATTTTGTTGGATTCTATATAACACAGTGAATTGGGTGGGTAACTAGTGTAGTGAGGATAGACGGTCGCATCATACTACTCA
>QNGE01004964.1:12106-47921 GCA_008508345.1 Paragonimus westermani | reverse complement strand
CAGTGTGATTGCAACGTCAAGTAACGATTTTTGGTTTGGAAACTTCGGTGCTGGCAACGTTATCCATCAGCACCATTGTTCTGTTGAAATTGCATTTCGAGTCAACGATTTACATTTCACTGAAAGTTTTAGGTCTGATCTGGTTGGAAGTTTCCCTTTGGCGTAACTGTCGTTCTCACCACATACAAATCAGTAGAACGAGCATATGGACGTAACTAACGGAGACGCCAGACGGAGTTGTGTAAACTACGAACGCATCATAATGTCCCACACCCGACAGCAGAAAATGTTTATCCATACTAGTTACGTTTATGCATGCAGTGAATGGTCCGAGCAGTTGATCGTGAATTGTACGACGGTATCAAATTTATTCCACTGGTAGACAAAACGGTAGCTGAACAGTGTTCGCTCAATTAGTCGTAGTAAAGCGGTTCTTCTGATTACTTTATTCAGACAGTTCTCAATCCCGGGCATATATAGTGTGGATAATGGATAGTGACTTTATAAACTAGGACTAATGACGGGGTGAACTGATCTCAGCTTTCGGGCAATGAATACACCATCAGAAATCTGGCTTACGATTTGACACGTAACGATCGGAACAATAATCCGGGAGGCATGCAGAATAGCAACACCTCTTATAGATTACTCTACGGTCCAGGACTTACCATACCTTTCGGCAATTTTCTTACATGTCCTTTCTTATAGATACCCTTATCTCTGGTATGTTTCAGAAGAAACAGGCTGTTAACTACTAGTCAAGTTGACGTTTTGTTTTACATACACTGAAAGACAAAATCTTGACTGTCACTATCGACGTATATGCAGCTATGTACTGGATGTGTGATTTTCATGGGTTAAAATAATGTAATAATGTAATGTAATGTAATTTTTTGATCATAATATAATGTCACTCGAGCCGTCGCTCAGTAGAGTTTAACTAGGTTCCGGTTTAGTTAAAATGATGGCTATACAAGGGATCATTCAATATATATCCTTGTAGACACAAGCTTACCAGGGTATGTGCTGATCGTGTTACGGGGCTGGGTTATGACTGGGATTATTCTTGAAACACAGGGTTACTATTACTTAGGCAAGATTCGTCAAGAAATTTATTACGAGCATTCAAATGCGATTCAACAGCAACACCGAAAAACTAGTAGCGCGTAGTTTTATTCACTTACTTGGGATTGTGAAACCTTTCCCTTAAAGACCGAAGAAAGTCGCATTTTGACGGTATAAAAATAAGGGTTTATACAAAAATGTGTAAATCTTGACATTATTCGGAAATGATTGAAAAATGGTTGCAGATGGACCACGTGTGTGTGGGTCTCCTTACTTTCGGGAAAATGTCATTGATGACGATGAACCAGGGCATATTGCGCTACGAACTTACTGTAATACTACCGGATCGCATTTGATTGGCAAAGGTCATCAAAACACTATCTATATGGTTTTTACAACTACTTACAATGTCCGACTTTCCCTCCCGAGCTGTCAAAAGTTAACTGTTATGCAAGACAGGTGAACGCAATCAGACCCTACTATCCTCAGCTGTGTGCCAACGATTCGTACAGTCCCTAAATCCTTCATAGCCAACTGTGCCTATTTGAAACAAATTCACCCGTTAACCGGATTATCAAGCTTTCACATATCTGCCATGTGCCCCACCTAAACTCAGCACACCGCCACGCAAACGAACTCATCACGCCCAACTGGACTGTCAATCACACAGTTTTCCTGTATATCACTATTCTGCGTGACCCCTTTTGACCTGATTAAACCAGCTAGATCCATCATTCGACGTCTATGTGGAGTCCCGAAGATGTATGAAAGTGGTTGTCCATTTAGACCAGTACTCGATATATACACATGCTTCACTTCGTTTCACCTCCAAAAAGGAGTTCAACAATTGGTTCCGTTTGTTAGAAGTCAAGTTGACCATACGTCAACACAGTATATTGAGTAAGTCGGTATGTCGTAAGTCTATATGGACAGGTCAATACACTTACTTTACTGATTTTGCTGGTTAAGCGGAACCGAAATTTAGCCCAAGGCCTGGCAACTACAGCCAGAAAGATTTGTTTGAATGAAGCATCGAAGCTAGAACTGAAAACGGTTCAAAACCCACTGAGAGAAAACGGTTATCCGACGCAGCTCATCATTTCAACTATGAAATTCCTCGTGGGGCAATGTCCACGGCTAAAAAGAAAGGAGTGTTTACAGAACTTTCGTTTAAAAAAGATATTTTAGCAGATCAGTTTAATCATTGCATCCATGAAGCACTTAGACGTACCTTTTCAGCAGCAGTCTTATGAAGTTCGTTCATAACAGTGACGATGTTAGAACTGAGTCTGGAAGACTAGCTCCTGACCCACAATCAATCGAAACTCCTACATTCATTTTCATGCTGCTGTTGTGCTGCAGATTGTGTTGGAATTACGGTTAGATGCTTGTCAAAAAGTATCAAGGATCGTCATCTAGCTTGCATCGGAATTGTTTGTCGTAAATGGATTTTTAATGTCACTTACACATCTTGCCGACATCAACCATCGCGCAGACGTCACTAAAGCATTCCGGGTTGCCCATAGATTTGCCGACACTCAACCAAAAACAGTCCGTCTTCGAATTCCAGTGACCGCTGAACCAGTTGCAGTCAGATTACGCAACCTTAACATGTTCTCTCAAAAGAAATTTGCTCAGCCCCCGGAACTTCTATGGTCGCAGATCAATCACACCCATTTGGGCCACACAAACATTTGTCCCTGACCGTGTGATGTAACACAGCCATCGCTGGGTACGGTTCTAACGAATTATTTTGGAGAGCCTAATAATTGCCTTTGTTGTCACGTGTGAACAGCCGCTCTTCGGTTTTACGGTTTGTTTTACGGTACGTCTTGATGAAACTTGTGATTTTACTGGCTTGGGAAAGAATTGTCAGAAGCAGATGTTCATCAGCTCGTTGTGTGCAAGTATTTTGCAGTTCTGAGTTGTATGCGTTCTGTGCACCGGTGAGTTTCCATCTCACAACCTGGTGGACTGACGCACGTTGAAATTTGTCTAATACGATGCTTGACGGCGCAACCCAACCGAATGTTGCCATTTAGCTAGAGCTGATAGACGGCACTGTTAGGGCTATACAACTATATCATTAACAATGTGTACTTTAAAAGCTGAGCAGAATGTTAGCTGGCACCACTACAAAATATATCCCTTCCACCATCGATCTAAGTTATTTGAAGTACTTCATGTGATATGGCGCGCATCGTAGTTCAAAGCAACATGGTTAAAGAAATTTGTTTTCTCTCACAATATTTTTTCCAGGAAAAGCCCTACATGATGTATAAGGGAAATACAGCACCCGGTGAACCGAGATCAACTGACTCCAAGGATTGGGAGGGTTATTGTATTGATCTACTGAATGAGATTGGGAAGGAATTGAACTTTTCTTATGTAATCAATCTGGTTCCGGACGCAACTTACGGGAATATGAGGATTGTCGACGGCGAGGAAGTGTGGGATGGGATGGTGCAAGAGTTGAAAACCAGGGTAAGAACTCAATTTTACTAAAACATTAAGAGCTAAGGTTGTTTGAAACGTAAAACACTGTCAGTCAATAAGGTTAACTGCGGGATGGTACAACTAGAGGTTGAGTATGCAGACACTCACGAATTGAAAAAAACGAATGCAAGAAACGGAAGACAGCGTGAAAATTGGTATTCTCTGAACATTGTAAGAGCCCAAGTTTCGCTGTTGTTTGAGCAGTAATGAACATCCTTGCCGCGGCTGGGATTGGAACTCCGGCCATGGTTACATGGTGCAACCGTGTTGAACATTGCGCGATTGTTCACACAGGAGGCACAACCCATTTATTATAAGTGGACTTCCAACCAGTCACTTGTGAGTAGTAATCAGGTTGTCCGACCATTGTGATAGGAGACACAGTGAATGTCCTGTTAAGTAAAATCAATAACCCCAAGATTTGTACTTTGGAGGCAGGTGGAAATATCTCGGTTCATTCAACTTACTAGACGATATGTTAGATGACTGATGACCAGTAATGTACAAAGGCATCATTTACCTGAGCACATCGTATGAATGAGCGCAACCCTTAGCTGATTGTAAGACAATAAAGTATAATCATGTGATCGATAATATGTTGTGTAACCTTTTTAACCTGTTTGTTCGGAGTAAGAGCAACCGATTTTTAGTGGTTTTGAACATGTATGGAGAGAGCTGATATAAGACTCCATCTAACTGCACTCCTGTAACGTGACATCATTGGAATTCGTCATGTGTTGCAATGTCTACTCTCTAAATACATATTAGGAATACAAAACTTACGTTGGGCAGATAGCCTTATCCCTTGTAGGTGTGCTGATCTTGATTGTGATGTGATGTGCGTTTGTCTCGCTCCAGCTTGTTTTTGTTCGAGTGTATGAGACACGCGATGTTCCCATTACGGCATATGTTTATCCGAATCTTGGGCTGTCTTTGTTATTCTTGTCTCGCTGGACGAATTGAGAATATATCATCATATGTTATGATGTATGGGGTATATTTACAAGTGCATTTCCAAGCGTTAGCTAATGCCTTTAAATAAAAGTACGTTGTAATATCAGTGAAAACATGCGTTGCTAGAATGATCCTCAAGTGTACAGCAGGTTAGTGAGTATTGGAATAAGCGTAACGTTGTAGTAGTCGGCCTCCTCTGGATTTAGGTACTCGTAGCTCCGTTGTTGACAAATCAATGTTGTGAAGTTTTCGTTTTACTTCCTTTGCGTCGCAATTCAACTGACTCTCCGCAAATACTTTGCAAATCACCTGTTTTTGTGTTTAGATATAGTAATCCCAACACAGCCGGTAGCAGGATAGTTCCATCACCCAGCAACATTCTACCAGCCAATTGTTAATGTTGGCCTTGTACGCTAATTATGAGGTTGCTCACATCCGCGTTTCTGTAACCTTGCTTGTCATATCTGAATCACTAAAACCACTGGAAACAGGTGTGTATTGTTTGTGTTCGCATATATTGGTCTACCTGTAAGTTGTGGAAAAAGCTGGAAGACTAGAGGCGGCCAATTACAGCATAAATCAGACTCAGTGTGCGACTTATTCGCATTTGTGCAAACACAATTTGGTCTACAAACTGTCATTAAAATTTAGTGGGCCGCGGTGACTGTAGCAAGCAGGAGAGACAATCAACTCCCACCAGCCCGATTGATGACCAATTTGTCTGCTTGTCTCTACTGTCCGAACAAACATAATAGTGTGGACAGAAACATTTGATGATGCATTTCCTTCAGAAGTAAAACTTGGTAATCACCGCCGTTTTCAGTGTGTCACCTTCACGCCGGATGCAACACATAAAAACAGGTGGCAAGCCAAGATTTTGTGAATCGCAATACAGTGCCAATTTTATGTAGTCTGTGGATTACGAACGTGATTATTTTGGCGCTACATTACTTGTTCTAACATCGGCAGGCCAGGGTAGCTTCATTGCATGAATAAAAGACTTATAGGAACACAGACCAGGATTTTACAACCAGATTCCGATGGCTTAATAACGGCTAGGATATATTTTGTACCGCTAGTGTACACATGTGTGACGCGGTAGATCAGCTTGAGTGTGACAAGAGCATTGACTCCGTGACACGAGCCAATTAGGTGGACCAGGATTATATGATATCCTACGCTGTTGTGTGCACGTCACCCATATTGGGTGGTATTCGCGTATTCTCTGATAAACCTTTTGTATCCTGTTCACGGGGACGAGAGATTAAATAACCACAAAATATGGGAGAATTACTGAACACTTGGTCTTTCACTTGAGTACACACGATTGGTTTGTTCTTCCAGTATTGACTTCAGATCGAATCTCTGAACCAGGTTTGACAGCTAAAGCAGTACGTTTTCTGCTGTGTCGCATGACGGATATGCGTCATTCAGAGATCAGCAATGAAGTTGCTAGCGATGGTTTATCGGTATGCGTGATGCCGTAGGACGTATGAAAGTGGGTAAGGCACAGTCAAACTCTACACATAATTTTACTCAGAGCTACCTTTTAGAATTACTATTCTAGTCATCGTAAATCTATAAAGCTATCCCAATATATGTCTTTGTAATTCATCGCTTCAGTGAAGTTTAACCAGTTCTGCACAGCTTCTTGTCTGTTTCGTTACAGAGGGCTGATTTGGCAGTTGGCTCCTTCACCATCACGTACGATCGGGCCCGAGTGATCGATTTTACCACTCCATTCATGTACCTGGGAATCAGTATCATCTACAAGCGCATCGAAGATAAGCGGTCTCATCTATTCTCCTTTCTTCAGCCGCTTTCAGCTCCTGTGAGTTTGGACAGTTTCAGTGAGCTATGTTGTTTGATTTCATGTTTTCATTTTACTAATCCAGGGGCAACATTGCTATCTGCTTCGACAGCAGTTCAGTGGTTTAGGTTACTACCACGTGCTACATCCTTGTGAACACTGTTCAACAATCTGTCCTTCCGACAAATCTTCAAAGTTACTTTCTGTTTCTCACTTTTGTAAGACTGTCGGATAACGTTTTTCTGCTTCTTATCACTGTGGTCACACTGCTCCATTTGTTTTGGACTGGTTTTCAGCTACTCTGTCAGACCAATTTATCCATGAATTGACCTGAGTGGTGCGGTATTTAGAACAACGTAAACACAATATGGTTTTACCTTTGCGGTCTATCAGTCCACCTCAATTACCTAGAACAAACCATTGCTTCTGCGCCCTCTTGTGTATGCTGGCAAGACAGTCGAATCGATCAGTTGTCGCCTTCACCAGTATATCAGACAACTGATCTCAACTACCAATCTGCGACGCTGATTAAGCATTAAAACGGTGCTGAGCTTGTACCTCGCAGACAAAATACGAACATCCGTTTAGTTACAAATTGTATATTTATCTCCTGTCATCACAAATCAGACTGCTAGGTTGTATGACGAGGCATCACTCTAGGCGGATCGAGTGTTGTGAGACACCTCAGTTAGGAACTGGAATTATAAAACTCCTGTATTGTGACAACGTCCCATCTGGTAACCTCTCATCAATGGGCCGGTGATTGAGAGACCTCAAGTATTGTGTATAAGGTCCCCCTACGCCAGTCAAACCCAGTCCAATAATGTGTACATTAGCCCCAATCGATTCGTTCACCATTCAGTTATACAGCTTAGAAAAATACTGTCCAACGAAATTTTTCCTTAGCTTGTAAACCCCACGGTCCCAATCAGATTGTCCCCATCACACACAGGACTCAAACGTGGGCTTATTGCGTATTCAGAATTAATACCACCTTAAATTTACTCCCTTTTTGGTGATCAAACCCTCTAAATCTGTCAGCTGAGGCCAAACAGTTTCTCACTTCCATTCACTGTGTCCTATAAATACAAATTTGATAGATTTCGTAGGCACACTGACCCGAATGGGAACTAGGTCTAAGGACTAGGTGAGTTTCCAGTTTTTGAACCCGTTTCTTAAGTTTCCAACTCATTTGTCAATATTGGTGATATTTTCGAGGAGTAAGTTGGTGCTTCTCGCTTTGAGAGAACTCCGTTAACCGGTGACTGAACTACCTCGACAATAGAAGAAAGAAGGTACACCGGAAACTTGGCATGTGAACATGCACCATTACTTTGCCATATTCATTAGAAAGCAAGCCAACACGTTTAAGTTAACTGGTGAGTAGACGGACTTTTTAACCACACAAAACCACATGTTTTAAAACCGTTTGCTAGGTATCGTCCAAATTTTCCGTGTATGACCGATTGCTTCACAGACAACTTTTTGAGAACTGACTTCAGACTCACAGCTGGCATTAAATTCCTCTACTGTCTCACTTAGAATATTAGAAGTTGAAATATAATCATGTTGCCAAACAAACTGTAGATGATTCCATACCGCTTTCTTCTTCAGCTGAGCAACTGATTGAAGGGAAAATCACACTAAATTGTGTTTTCAGGTAATTATTTACGTCAGGCTTAACTAGTTTGTCACACAACACCTGTGGTACATTTTTAACCTCAGCGCACAAAATTGAGTAATCTGTCCACCCTCGTAGGTATTACTTCAAGTCATGTTGTTAGCTCATCATTCACAATTCAACCAGCAGCTTTTGAACAACCACTTATGAAGGATAATCCGGTTGTGCAAGTGTATATCTCAGTAATAAGCTCTGTCTCATGGTATCGCTTCTGTATCTATCGTCTTCAGGTTACAATTTCAATATTCTAACAGACCACCAGGGACACATTCGAAATGTCAGTCTGCATACCACCTAAACTCGGTTCATTGGCATGTGATGTTTATAAGGAATTTTCCTTTAGTGTGCTCTTGTCTGACCCTCAATAAGATTTGCGTTGCTCAGTTGTGCGGTATTTCGTCCCCCTTAACCGAATGTTCATGTTCGCTCACAGGTTTGGGGCTACATTCTGGCAGCAACAATCATGGTTAGCCTCATTTTGTTTGTGGTGGCGCGTTTCAGTCCATACGAGTGGAAAATCAATCATCCGTGCAATGTAAATTCAAACGTTGTGGAAAATAAGTTCAATGTGCTCAACAGCTTCTGGTTCACCTTTGGAGCTCTGATGCAGAAAGGTATTGAACTTTTTAGTTGAATGTCCTATTATGTGAACCGATTTAAGACAAATAGCGTATTCAAGTAAGAAATATGATTACTTCTGATCGTTGTTTTACAAATTGTCATCAAGTATTCTTGTTTCATTCTCTTTCTCCGTGAAAAAAACATTCCCCGTCTTATAACGATGGACGATGAAAACCAAGGGGCACTGGATGACAAATTGTCGAACTATCATCCAAATGAAACGTACGAACAAAACTGCTTTGGTAAACGAGTTCAGATTCGAATCATATTGTGATCAGAGAAACTCGGAAATTAACTTAGGTATCCAGGTTATATCCTGCATGTTGCACGATGCCATGTGTCACACAAGGTCACATAATTGTCGACTGGTGTCGGGTTGTCCATGCAGTCGCGGCTACTGGTACCGAATCGACAGCTGTATGATGAGTGGTTAAGAACCATTATCGTAGATTTATTGCGAGCTGTAACAGGTAGAGATCACTGTTAATTCGCGGCACGTATGCGCAACCATGTACATTCAGTCCAACAGGTCGGTAATTTGGTTTTTACCCAAAGTCCACCAAATTGACTCAGATGGCACAAGAACAAATGAACGTTGACTGCTTAGTGCACGTCCTGACGACAAATGTGTTTGTGGTGGGCTGGTTATAATGTTCGGAAGTATTTTGTTAAAGCAATATTTTTTATCAACTTCGCTATCTTGTTACTAACACCAATTCGGCAGTGATGGTTCTTATATTCTCTGGGGATACACACACGTTAACTTCGGTCTATCTTGTCACCTAGTTTCACCTGAACAAGTTGTGATTGGTTGCCTTCTGGGCTGGACTTTGCAGACAAGCGAGCTGGTGTGAACCGGGCTCGAACAAGCAAACTTTTTTCCATCAGCCCATCAGCCATATACGCGCTGCATGAGATTTGACCTCGTCTGTGTTAGGTTGTTTCTATCCATTCAGATGAATGAAGCAACAGCATTTTTCTTTTTCTGTCATGTTTTTCAAATCTCTCCGTTTAAATCAACGTTATGTGCATTGTTCAGAAACTGTACATAGAGAACACTGTTTTCCATGTGTGATTGTGGGTCACTCTGTTGATCTTAAACTTCCGGCGCTATTTTCCCATGTGGTTACCGAGATGTTATGCAATCTGTTGACTTGATCCAGTTTGCTTCGGTCCCTCTGAATACCATCCAGATTATTTTCACCGTCGGATATTTTCATTATTATTATTATTGTTATTAATATTCATTAATTATAAAATTAACCGCAATATTAGCCACAATATTGTTGTTAGCCATAATATTTATCGGACATTATGTGCATGACAACGTTTTCACTCCGTACGAGTGCTTGCAGACAGAAAGTCGGACTCTGTTCTGCTTTTTCGTGATCATTGTGATGAACACTAAGAAACCTGTAAAACACTCTTACACGACCAAGCACGATTTTCAGTGAATCTTACTTGTCCATTTTCGAACTTGTTTCTAATGAACTAAATGGGTGCAAATTACGCTATACGTTCATCGTTCAGATGATTCAAATTAATCACTGTGGTTATGTCTGGTGTGTCTTATTAGATGCGTATGTGTTATCTGTTATCTATGTCTAGTTATTAAATAATGATGTTTGTGTCTACGCAGGAATGGACAGCAAAAATTAATTGATAGGCTCTGAACGATATACATAATGTGATCCCTTTCATCCCTAAATGACAATCAGGAAGCATCAAAGGTAGTCTGTTCGTCTGGTTTCTCGTGGTTGCCTATTAATTACCAACATTTAAATAGGCCAATATATAAACAAATCTACTTTCCTAATCACTCGATGCACACGCAGCCACTTCAGCATGTTGCCAAAAGTTCGAGAATTTTGCATATTTCCAAGTAAACCTCACCCTCACTTGATGGCAGCATTCTCAGTGCAATAAGGATATCGGGTTTTCTTTCCAGTTTGAGTCCCAGATAGCGAACAATCAGCGTTCATAAGTGATCAGGTTACCAGGCAAGTGAAGTATACTTAAACAAGTAAACATGCGGCACGGCGCAGCCTTAACGTCTGTTGGCAAGATACACTCGCAGGGTCATATTAAATCTTGTGTAATCTGACGCATTTCGTGTAGGCACGCTGAGCTTTACTGTGGGAGAACTAACGGCCGTCGATTCAGTAATAAATTTTCCGGCAAATTTAGCGCTATACTTCCTGGCACGCTCACACTATAAACGAATAACTAGGTACTTATCCTTACGTGACAAACCAATCTGTCAAATACAAAATATGTGTGACTTTTAGTGTTAAAACGAAAGTGTCCGGATGCTATTTTAAACTGTGATTCACGCATAATCCTTTAGAAGCCAAGCAAGTGTGCCACATTCACTTCAACGATAACCTCATTACTGATTCTAATTGTTATTTAACGTGACCCGGGTACCGAACTCTCAATCGCTTGCATATAAATTGGGTACGCTTGTTCACTGCACCAGTCGCATCACAATTAACCGAATCCTGTGGTGAAAACTGCCTGATAACACCGCTCACCGGGTGATTTTACTCCACCAGTGCTGGCTTTTGTCCCACCTCAAACACAAATATAACCCGTCGACTTCAGACTACTGCCTTTTGTTGTGCTTAAAGTTTGAATTGTTCCATCAGTTTGGACCTTGATTAGTTCTGAGAACTTCATAGTTTCTAGGTATTATCGATTGGTTAACACACCTATGGGAAGTCAGCACTGATGTAGGATTTGTCGAAGCCCATCTGGTACGTTTATCATCCTGTGTTTGGTGTGATGCGGAACGATGGATTCATTGAGGCGTGTTTGGTTTGCTTGTGGAAATTAGACTCCAAGTTTTCTTTCATTTTTCTTTGCTGTGTGCATTAAAAAATCACGAAGAATTTTGTACCAAAACAGTCCATAAAATGACTGCTTTCTTCCGTTTTTCATAACCATCACCTCTTATCCATTAAAACCTCTTTTTTAGAAATGTTAGACACGTTCTCACCCTCATCTGTACCCGATTGTTTTAATGCGCCCACTTCCCGTTGACTGGTAGCCATTAGCGCATTGGTGTTTTGTCCCTCCAATTTGAACGCATTTTCTCTTGGATAATTTGTGTATTTGGTTTATTCACATTCACGATGAGAAGGCGCCTCTTTTGTAATTCTGTCAGCATTACCGTATAAACTCCAATTCTTTTGACTATCTCTTCTGACTATGTTGGACTTGGAAGATGCTCCAGTTAATTCTACCGTCCTAGCAAGCGTTATTGTAAATGTTCATTGCACGTTACTGAACGAATGATCCGAAGTCGTCCGAAACGGTTCGACAACCAGTATAAGACCAGGAGAACAAACGCTCTGGCGGAGCAAATACTTAGGTTTTCCTTCTCATCGTTCATCATCACAGTAAGATATCTGGAAGCTAAAGTAAAATGTTTAGTATTTCAAGATCTGTCATCAGCTGCAAGCGTTCAAGCCTTTTATCTGGCAGCACCAGATAAGTTCAGAGTACCGAGCCTAGCAATCAACTTCGTCTCAGTTCAGTTTTCTTTTGACCTTTAATATACTAGCTCTCTTCTATTCTGTTACTCTTCAGGATCGGATGTGGTTCCGCATGCCACATCCACTCGGATTATTGCTGGGTTTTGGTGGTTTTTCACACTCATTGTCATCTCCTCATACACAGCCAATCTGGCTGCTTTTCTCACTGTGGCCCGCATGGAGTCACCTATAGAGAACGCAGAAGACTTGGCCAAGCAAACTAAAATCAAGTACGGCACTCGACAAGGTGGATCTACAATCGCATTCTTCGAGGTAACGAAAGCTAGTTGGGTGCTATTTTATCGACGACCTGTTTGTTTTGCTTTTAAATCGGTTGTGTAACGCAACATTTCGTTTTTCACATTCCCCTCGCTGAGTTTCTGTTCAAGCTGTGTGGTTTGCATGCTGAATTTTACGACTGATGGTTTCATTTTGTTTTAATCACCCCTTGCACCTTCACCTTGTGGTGTTGTGACAGAGATGGTCTGCTTTTGGCCTACCCCCATCTGTAATCAAACTAATTGGTACTATTGGTCGCCTTGCATAAGGATAGGGCATAGTATGACAGGTCTGTTCAATTGAAATCTACGGAGATATTCAATCATGGTTAACTCCAAATTCTCTATCATGCCTTTCATCGCAGTTTATCTGGTTTGCCAGTAAGGGGTAGGGTTTCCGATACGGAGATGCAACCAACCTTACTCTGCTGCGTAGAGAAGTAAACCACCCGTTATTTAACATAAGGTTTCCTGTTAGTCAGCCTGCATCTAGCTAAGTTGCTCGTGTGGACAATGACACAATCCGTTGATTTGTACTTTGGACAAAAACAATTTTTCGATGCGTAACCGAGACAACAAAAGCGGAGAATTAACCTGTGTCTGACCACAGACCCGGTACGTCGATAGAGTGTTCACAGCAACACCGGTTGTTCAGCGAGACCGTTAGCCACTGGAATTGACACCAAGTAACCGGGTATGATGATGACATGAACTACAAAATCTTTGGCAGTGTCGTTCCTTAAAGTCAAAAGGTGTGTCACTGCTGTGTTTATTAAATTACTGTCATTAATGTATGACCACCAACCACGTGTCTGCACCCGTAAGGCTATGTGGTTTATCAAAATGGGTACCAGTTTGGTTTTGTTCTGTCGGATTAGTTGTCGCACTTATTCGGACGAACGGTTTTAGAGGTGATACCTAAAGGGGTAAGTTTGAAAAAAAAATTAAAAAGCAGTTTTAACACAAATAAAACAGATATTCCTTTGTGGCAGTGTTCTTGTACAGCAGAATATGGTTTCAGTTATGTTGGACTCTGTGTGAGTTTATCGACTATTTGTTGACGACATAGTGATATTCGCACAAGATAAAGACAGAATGGAAAAACTATCGGACTTACTGAACTCTTCGCACCCAAACCTGACGCTGCCGTCTGAGTTTTGAAAAAGAAGACACGCTTGTCTTCCTTGGTATTAGTATTAGTCGATGGAAGGATGGTACGGTGAGTCAGTCAACGCATCGTTGGCCCACCAACAGTTCCACACTCATCGAACACAAACGCTCACTGGTTCGTTGTCCGTTTCACGGAGCGCGAACTATGTGTACGGGTGATACGCCAGGTACAGTTTGAATTTATTCGTGATACCTCGGCTTCTAACAGTTATTCACTGGGTTTTATTGGCTTTCACAGCAAGCCGAAATTAGTAAACCCACAAGAAAAACATCTGCTTCGAAGAAACTTGTGTACATGCAATAACCATATAAAGGAGAAAATAAGTTACCGTTTCTAACAAGACGACTGACGCAGGTCATTCAACGAACGTACAATACAGCTACACTGCGCTTACTCAGTCGCACCAAGTCACTCACATTCGCTCACACTAAGAACCGAATAGTGCAGCTGTCTAATTCACAATGTAATTGCCAGTTCATCTGCAAAGTTCACACTAACGGAACTGATCGATCAGTGCGCCTTAGTATTAGGGAACTCGTCCCTAACTATATCGAGCACTTAATCTGTAGCATGGCCTGACGCGACCCCACCGAGTAGCGCAATCCAGCTTCCGCGATCGCCAGACACTTGCTGGAGGCTGGTCATGTGGTCGATCCGACAAACGTTTTCCCTGTTGATGCGTCATCACAAGGCGGTCATCTTTGAGTCACTTGAGGCGCTTTCGTGCGTAACTAGCCAATCTTCTGTGTACAAAAGCTTTTGGCCCTCATCTCTCGTCTGCTCTGGTTTTGACCAATGACAGACTAATGTGTGGATTAACTTGACTTATGGGCTCAATTCGTTCAAGTACATCCTGACTTTCACCATTGGTATACGTAGCAGATGACGTGAACATGCGAAATGGTACTAACATCTTGCAAATTCAGTTTTCTGACTTCATTATTCGAACAGCAAACGTTTTTGTAACTTGCATTTTGATTATAAATTTGTTCAAAATTGTACCAAAGTCACTGAAGTTGGTGCTTTATCTGTTTGCCCCGTGTTCTGCTCAGCACTCTAAGTTTCCAACCTACAAACGTATGTGGCAATTTATGAGCTCCCAGAAAGGTCTGCTAATGAATACCACGCCCGAGGCGATAAGGCGGGTGAAACGGGAAGAATACGCTTACATTTTGGAATCCACAATGAACGAATATTACACGCAACGCGACTGTCAACTCATGCAAATCGGTGGCCTACTGGATTCCAAAGGCTATGGAATCGGTCTACCACAAGGTTACTCATTTCAACTGATTATGTGTTTCTCTATTTTTGATACTTGACGAGTGACGAATAGATACAAGCGGTTGTGACTGCAGTTCATCGTGACGTGCACCACTGTTTAGTGAGAGCATGCGACCAAGATAACTAACTTCGAGTTGCTTTCATGTCAATTTAAGATACTCATTGGTTCACGATCACGATAATACCATACATGACAAATATCTAGTCGATCCGACAGAAGCATAATGTATTGATGAACCCGATTTGATCTGGGGACTGGTTTGAGCAGTTCACGACATGGCATCATCAACAGCTCACCCAGTGTGTTGTTTGCACCTCAGTCACTCAAACTTTTTCATGCGAACGTTTCATGTATGATCGCAAATTCTAAATTCCCTCAAACTTTCCGAAAGTCACCGACGAGAAGCATTAGACTCTATTTTGCTTTTGTCAGTGACTGTCAGTAATGAACATTCTCGCTATGGCCATGATTTGAACTATAGTCCACTTTATTAAGAAGCAACTGTTTTGGTCATTGCGCCAGTGACTTCACATTCAGTACGAACAGATTTAACTTATTTAAGCACTCAACCACGCCCATTTGTAAATAATGAATCGCAGCAGAAACCAGCTAAGAGGACCGTCTTCATGCGAAAGCTGTGAGCAAATGGGGATGGTGTTCAGCTTATTGCATTATTCGGCACTTTCAACGCTAGAAAACTAGTTATTTCAACACATTATTTCAACGATAACAAAAGGAACTTGGTGGCTCCTTTATCATTTCAAAAATTACTTAATCTTTCCATCATCTATTCTGATGTGTTAGAGAGAATTTATGTTTCCGTCATGGGCTAATCTTTGTGTAGTGGCATGCCATGACGATTCGGTTACTTAATAAGGGTACGGCGTTAAGGTCGCCTCGTGGATCCGTTTTGAGGTGATTTTGTGGAAGTTAAGAACCGATTTCAAGGTTTTTCAATGAATAACGGAACAACTCAAGCTAGAGTTAAAATCGCCGAATGAAAATTCCAGGTTAGAACTGATATTATTTACATTTCCAAATGTCAGTGGAAGCGAAAATTACCTATCCTGCTGAATGTAACCTCTCGTTTGCTGTCTCATTTGACGCCAAAAGCTCATAATCTTCTTGCCCCTATGAAGCAAGGGGACTTTTAGGCACTGATGACAACACTGTCACTGAGTGTAAATATATGTATTCCAATTACCTGTCAGCTTTTCAAATCACCGTCACTATTACCTGGAGTTTGTGAAATTTAATACACATCAGCTATGCTAGCTGGATTTGCTATCAAATCCTGACGTTCCTTATCGTAGTCCGTACATTTTTTCGCCGTTAAACACAACAAAGCATAGTGTTAAGTTCACTCGTTAAATCGCAGGCATCTGTTGTCTCTGTGACAATAGCCTACACTCCCATAAATATTGACCTGAGGAAAATACTTCCATTAGCCAAGGTTTTCATAACTCAATATATGTCCGCTCTACTAATTTTTGCAAATCATGAAACTCTTCCATCTCGCGAGCTACTATTCTCAAGAAAATTTTGACACAGTCCTATGAGTGTGTTTACTTAACGGTGAGTAAAACAAAGCAACAACTTGATTCCCAACTTCTATACTTTTTCATCATTCGAAACTTTAAAACTAGCTTTTGTTTTGGTGATTAATTGATTATAGTTTTACGGAATGCAATTCCAATGAGCTTAGATAAGACTATATGAGGAATAGTTTATAATGCATCCGTGGAAGAGGACTTGCTAGACACAAAATCCAGTAGAATAAAGATTCCAGTACATTCAATAAAAAAATGGATTTTAATTATAAGTTTTTGAAAAAAATCATCGCCAGATCATCATTTTTTAAATGGCTGGACATGCATCATAGATGAAGGGAAAAATAATCAATCACTCCAAAGAAACTTCAGTTTTTGGCCAAGCTGACAATGTGAGGATTGTATAAACTATCATCTGCAGCTAATCATACACAATGTATGATTTGATGGAT
Organism: Paragonimus westermani; assembly: GCA_008508345.1. Classification (NCBI taxonomy): domain Eukaryota; kingdom Metazoa; phylum Platyhelminthes; class Trematoda; order Plagiorchiida; family Troglotrematidae; genus Paragonimus; species Paragonimus westermani. The sequence goes on along the minus strand of QNGE01004964.1, from coordinate 31,022 downwards.
AGAAGGAAGCCGCCATGTAATTTCAAGAATTTAATTATCATCGACCATTTGACTAGTCTACGAGGATTTTAGATATAGGCCAAAGTGAATATCACTCCCTGAAATCGTCGCAATTGAAACAAGTGGGACTGAATTCGATTGTTCTGTACTCTCATTCTTTCTAGTGCTGTCAACAGATCACCCGGCTTGGAAGAATGCCGACTATTGTCTGAGGAGTTACTGGTTTAAAAACTGATTGGTTCGTTGTCTTGCAAATCATTTACTCCCACAGTAACCCAAGCGTACTTTTGAAGGAAATTTTGAACATTATTCCCATTCAATCTGTTTACAAATCTAGGCTCTATATATCGTGATCCAATATCAGAAACTATCCTAAAGCTCCAGAACGACCAAATCCTCGATAAACTGAAATTCCGTTGGTGGAGAGAACGTGATATCAATGTGACTTGTGACTCAAACAAGAAAAAATCGGATACCAGTTCACTGGGTGTAGAGAAAGTTGGCGGATGTTTCGTCATGCTACTCATTGGAATGGGTGTGTCACTAATGGTTAGCGTACTGGAATTTATCAACAAATCATATCACCGGGTGGCATTGAGTGAGGTGAGTGTAAGACACACTTTTCCTTCCAAGTGTTTTTTTCTATTGATCTCCTTTTATGCCTTGTACACTTGTGCGCTAATATTATGAAAGACACTGTATCCAACCCGTTAATTCTTAAGGAACAAGGCTGGGTGCATATTAGGTTTGAGGTGTTATCACCAAAAATGTGTACTGTGTTCATTAAACTGAGTCAAATTATTCACTGGTATTTCGTCTTCCGTAACGTTCACATGACTTTTTTATGAGATATCTCTGGCACATACGACATTAGGAAATCGATACAATTAATTCAGCAGGGCAGCTGACTCACGAACGCCGCATTCACGTAGAGTGATTGTTTGTGGCTGTACGTTGTTTACAAGTTGCAGCGTGATACTACGGATCACACCAATGTATAGTGCACAGAGGATAATTTCCAGAATGAAATTTAGTTGGTTGTTTGTGTTTAAACGTGAGGGCGATGTTGTCCGTGATGAAGCGGACAAAAGATAGGCCACTTGGAAGTATGACCAGTGCACGGATAAACCGCTTGTAATCCTGATAAGGTATGTAATTACAAAGATTTTTCAAACCTCCACTTAAAATGCATTTATCCACTTGAAGAACAATTATTCCATTTCAAGTTGACGTTGGCCTTGAGGATCCTACAAACAAAACTTTATGAATTTATAAGTAGACTTACTTTTCCACAGTGGCAGATCGAAATTCAGGGTTTTTTCTCATTCTTCAGACTTGGTTCGGTCTAATAAGTCTATTTGTATGGAGTTGGGGAGAACAGCTTATGCGACTCAACCTGTTTAACAACGCACTTATAGGTTGTTACTTGGTTGTGGCTTAAAATTAGATGGCAAAAATGACTATATACAAATCAAAAGATGAGTAGGTCCAGGACTGTTAGGTTACACACAGTATTTCTGGCGATATATCTCTCCCGTTCCCTCCGCAAGGTCAGCTTTCTCCAAGACACGTGCTTCGGCATACTTGTGTGTAACTGCGTTCGTGTCTGTATCATTGAAGTTATTTATTACATGAGCTTCAAAAGGTTGTCTTAATGGCTTGAGGACATGGAAAAAATACTGTCGTCTATTCAACTTCTCCTTCACTAACAGGTTTTTGAATAATGACACCCTGTGAGTCATCGAGTAGCTGTGATCAAGACTGAGTGATCACTACTTTAAACTCAGCTAGCAAATCCCTATTCGCAGACACATTTTTGTTTATATCCATGAGATCTTCTAATGTCATGGCGCTATCTGACTGGTGACAGAGGTCCTTGAATATGTTCACCAATATCATGTCCTGTTAATCTACAGTGAACGTTCAAGCGCAAAACGGGAATTCGAGAAGTGCGACGCATTGCACCACCATAAAACTCGCCTAAATTCACGGCCTCTGTCATGCAGCAACATGTACTCAGGACACCTGATTCGGCGGCAGATTGACGACTGAGTTGTTTCTATCGAATGTCAAAAAGGGCCTGAGATGTTCGCCAGTCGTAGTATTCACTGCGTTGATAATTCCACAATCGGTTGGCTGTGGTCTCACATCAGTAGCATTCAAGGGAATGCAGGTTCGCTTGATGTCAGTTTATTCTTTGGATTTTTGGGTAATAAACCTGAAACGGAACGATGTTGTATTCCGTAAGCAACACGCACTCACCGAAGGTAGCTAATCATTCTACACAGAGTTGTGAGATCATCCAGCACTTCTTGTGGCACGGAAAATGTGACGATTCCTTGAAGTAACGAGTCAGCTGGGTCTTACTGGGGACAGTGTGTTATGATACATATCAAATCCATAGCAACACAGTATTACTGTTAGTCACTCTTGGTTTAACTTCCCATCTTTTTACTCGTGCTCACTTAGTCGAATTCGTGCTTACTCCTTAGAGCGTGCATTCAAACGAACTTCGACCTACGTCATATTCGTTCGGTTGGGGTCATACGTATTGCCCTTCCCATTTTCCCCGTTTAACTTTCCACGGGTTATTGTGTTTATCGTTGTATTTCTGTATATCTGCACTTCACGGCTTAAAGCTTTTTATCCGCTTCGCTGCACCACATTGCTATTGAAACTTAAATACCGACAGAGATTGTTGTGACCAAGTACCTTTACACCGTTGCCAAATTGTGTTGTCAACCGTAAAATTGACTGCAGTGGACTGCAAATAGTTTCGAGAGGTGCCCTCATGGAGGATGTTTTGTTTACTGTAAATCAGGTTTCCTTTCCACGTCATAACCTTTTAAGCGCCGACACTTTTTCACACTCTCAGTAATCCCGTCTAACGCCACTTCAACGTAAAGTGTTAATTCCCCAAGCTGTGCGCTGGTGGCCACAATGACGGTTGATTTAATGCACATCATTAGGCTATCGTGTTTTGTATCAATTTAACCAAAGTACGGAGTGCTACTCAGAAAACCACTTGTCCAGCACGGACTGACTAACCACCCCGTGTTAGGCGTAGTAGAACATGCCACTCATAAAACGATTTTACTCTCATAGAAGTTCTACTTAACGGTACCTTATGGGGCACGGCTAAGCCAACGGTAAGTTGGCGTCATTACGTAGCGACGTCGTTGTTGAGGTTTGACTCCATGTTATTTAGAACCCGAACACTTTAAAATAACGAACGGTTTTCCCAACTGCCTCGGCTGTATCCAAAACCTATATTGTCCGCTGGCTCTGAAGCGCCGACTGAAGTTGTTCGATTATCTTGAATGAGTATTTATTGAATCATTGATGTCTACATCTTCAGTGGGAACAACACAGCACTATGTGTACCTACTGGCTCCTTTGGACCACACTATCTTGTATGCACGAGCTTCGATTGCAAAATAGATTCAGTTGGCGTATCTTTTTTCCAAGATATGTGCAAACTTACTTTGCTCCCATTTTTATCCGCGTGGAATTCAACATTTGTAGCTGGGAGTTAGGCCATGCTAGCTAACTCTGTGTTTGCTTCTCAAAACCTTTAACGGTTCAGTTTCTGGAGTACTCACGTATAGGCTAGGGTCGGAGAACATCTTTTTGAACACTAGGTGAAATTTTAGGGAAGTATTAAAAGTAGCGAAGACGAAAGTGTATTCTTGAGCCGGTGGTTACAGTCAACTTCTATCCCAAAAACTTAAGTACCTAAGTTTCATACGTATCTAACGACGATATTACACACCATTGGTTTCCAAAGAAACAGATATCGTCCTCTGGAAGGCCGCACAAGGTTATAACTGGATTGATGATATGGTAGAGGGATGCCTCAACTTTATGAACATAGGTTCATAAGTCGTTGCAAGAAGGAGAAAGATCTCTGCTTATGAGTCCCTGTCTTTGTGCTGGTCGGTGAAAAAGTGTGTTAGACAGTATATGGGTATAGGGAAATTTTGAATGAAACTGAAGAAAGATCAAATTCAATGGAACTGTTAGCTCCATTCATTTCAACAACGACCATTGAAACAAACTGAAATGACATTTAGTCGGGTATGCGCAGTTAATGATCTGTAGAGCTAAAATAGTAGGACGGTTAAGAAACTTGTGCTGTCGGTTGTCCCTCACGTATGTGCCGGTCGAGTGATAGTTCAAAACTCAACCGATTCAGCCGTGACCACATAGTTGGACAGTGCGTTTCAGTAGGAACAGACGCTAACTTTGAAACAGTTCTGTCCACGAAGTTAGCTGCCTTTCCCACCACTTTCAGCGAGTAGCCTCCTAACCACTCATCATTGCATGGGGGGAGATGTGCCAGGGGATGTCCCGGGGTGTGGAGTATTTTGTAGGTGAGAATTAAGTCTCCATTGAGATGTTTGAAACTAATTGAAAATTGACCTAATTCTACTGGTCTTTCCTGGTAAAGGATTTTCCTGAGCTCCATAATTCACTCAGTTGCTCGTCTCTGAACAGCATCAATGGGTACCAAGGGGTTTCTAAGATAAGGGCGACTGGTCTGTGTTCGGTTCCAGGTATGTCGGGTTATGGAGGTGTACATAGTGGGAAACGCCTCAGATTAGAAGATCCCACAAATTCTACCTGGGATTTTCAGGGTTCTTTGTATCTTTTAGCCACGACAGCACAATTCCTAGACAAACTGGAACTGTCTGGCGCCTTGGTTCCTAGTTCTGCTTTGCGTGCTGACATGAGCAGCTTTGTGTCACCAACGTGCCAGTCGGTAAAATTTCGATGGCGAACGTGGATGACTTTAAATCTGTTGGCATTGGCAGAAAGTCGTTTTCTATGAACCACTGATTTGGGCTTTTCAACTCGTTTTGCAAGATAACCACATCTTCCGCATGCACTAGAACTCATCAGAGCATTGTTTCATCAGTGTAGATTGAATTTGGCGATTTGACTGCACGAACTAAGTCAAGAACGAATAGAGTGAATAGCACGGGGTCGTAAGGTCTATCCTCGCGGAACGCCACTGATGGCAAGGAACCACTGCTTTAACTGTCCACTCGCTTTGATAATGAACCTACGTTCAGTCAGACAATCTCCGAATCAAGTGAGTAAGCGTTCATCAAGGCCTCAACTGTTTAAATTCCGTAGCAAGAGGGATTGAAAATTTTCTACCAAGAGCTTTGGAAAGGTCAAAATAAACCATGATTATAGCCAATCCTGCGTCTGCAGCCTCCTTCCGAAAGTCACGAGCAGTCATCAGGCTTGTGCTGAGTTGAAGGTCATCAAACTTGGCCAGGAAAAAGTCATCTACCATTAATTTAGAAACCAGTAGAAGCAATTTTTTGGTCAGTAGTTCACTGGGTTGTCTCTGTACCCATCTTTGAAGACATGTTATTTTGAATCGTTCCTACGCTTTCGGTTGACAGCCGTTTGACAAGGAGTGATTGAAAAATCTTGTAAGCGGTTGTGCTAATTCAATAGTTCATCAGAGCAGAAAGAAGATATATTGCCATATGTTAACAATTCATTTACTCTCATCAGTCGCAAGTGTAAAACATGTCAGTTATATACAACAAATATTTAACGACACACAGGGACTAGACACACATACAAGCACACCAGTTATTATGTAATCATGACCATGGCAACCCGACCAATAGTGTCGCTTTTCAAGACAACAGAGGATATCAAGTCTGGACCGGGTGATTTGTAATTTAGTGGGTTTTTTAACTTGACTATGGCTTGTGACACTGCGACTAAGGTTAATTCAGTCAAGTTGCAGCTTGTGCGATCGAAATTTGTTAGGGATTTGCAGTTATGCACACCCACCTACCGTTCGCCCAGAAAGTTCGTAGCTTCTTCATCCATACTGGTAGATCCACCAGAGATTTGCAGTTGTGAAATGTCAACCTTACCCCTTGTGTTTGCTCCGACTTCGCTGTAGAAAAGCTTAGGATTCACTTTCAGACTAACAGTAAGACTGCGATGATAGCGAAGTCGACCTTCTCTGGTAGCAACCGTGGCACGACTGCGCTAAATGACATACTAAACAAACACAAGTTCAGTTTGTTCTAGTTTCCACCTGTTCTAGGTTGAACGCTTCAATGTAACCAGAAGTTTGCTTCCCCACCATAGGCTTTCTACTAGACCGAGGACAGTTTATTGAAGCATGGATGTTAACGGCTTCGAAAGTTTACTCAACGATAAGCTGCCAGTGGTCTTACAGGCCGAGTGTGGTGAAGGAGCATTTTGAAAGAAACACGAGGGTAGAAAACTTCCACGTGGCTTTTAGCGTGTCGCTGATCTGTTGAATGGGTGGCACCATGCTCGAACATCCCGCAAGAAGACAAATAGCAAGAAAAATCAAGTGACAATGTGGGAAGCCATGACCATGCCTTACATAGCTTAATAATAATAGTAACAATACTATTACCTTGAGTGTAAAATTCACTGTTTAATCTCCTGAACGAAACAACCATTATGAGTGGAAGTGAATGGCTTCGAAGAGGGTCACTGGCGTGTCTACAGGTTGTTTAATGCGTGGGTCTCAATATGCAACTGTTTCAGCGAACCGTACGAACCTTGAGTTAGACTGACGTAACAGAATTCTGGATGCACAAGATGGGTCGACAGATTGACCTTTGGTCAAGATGCGTCTAGCAATTGAGGAAACTGGGTGTTTACGTGTTTCAGCAACATTGTCCATCTCCGGTAATACGCACTTCTGCATCTATTTGGGTGGATGTTCCTTCATTCTGGAACCCAAGTATCTCTCGGTTCTGCCTAAGTAACTTTCGCCTCAATTACATGTAAATCGGCATACACAATGTGAAGTGGCACTGACAAGCTAACCTCCTTTAACTGAAGACACCGGTGACTTCTGAGTCCGAGCGATTGCACGGAGTTCAACTGCATTGAACGGTCGCTTAATGGAATTCTCGAAGCACTTCGTTGTTTGACGCATAATATAATCCCCCTTAAAAAACAGCTGTACGTAGACTCTTTTTTCCTTACTGCGATCACCTCTTCAGGTGGTACTTTGTTTCTATCTATGAACAGCAAATTGTTTACCGATTCTCATGTAACTGAGGCGAAAGTTACATAGGCAGAACCGAGAGATACTTGGATTCCAGAATGAAGGAACATCCACCCAAATAGATGCAGAAGTGCGTATTACCGGAGATGGACAATGTTGCTGAAACACGTAAACACCCAGTTTCCTCAATTGCTAGACGCATCTTGACCAAAGGTCAATCTGTCGACTCATCTTGTGCATCCAGAATCCTGCTACGCCAGTCTAACCCAAGATTCGTACGGTTTGCTGAAACAGTTGCAATCAATCGATTCAAACTGGCTCTCTGTGTCCGAAAACAATTGTTCGTGATTTCGACTCTTTCTTGAACGTAACGACCTGTCCCAACCTACTTGTTAACTATCCACTAGCTAGTTGCTTGTTATAATGAACCCATCCACGTTATTGTAAATTTGGTAACGAAAAGTCATTACTAAATCTGCCAGTTTTTGTGTTCTAACGCTTCTATTCAAATTCTGAAGAAAACCAGAAGAGAAACAAGTGTGACTTTGGAAATCTGTAAGCCTTGATTATATACCACTTAGCCAATTAAAAAAATGGCGTTTGTACATACCTCTGTGTTACCTTGAACAACAAGTGGCTTCATCGTTTCGTGTAGCTTAAGACCAACCAAAATGATGAGCATCTGTTCTGAAGAAATTCATCCTCCCTTCAGTACAACTTAATAGGATACGAATTATAAGTGAAAACGAAAACTTTCACACATTTTTGTGGAGCGAGAAGGCAGACAACCTCAATCTAGCTGCTAATAGGGTTAGTTGGACCTGCCATTCAAAGTGGTTGGTGCAAATTAGCTGATGTGAGATTCGATTAATATCGAAACAAGAGATTCCAACGTTTCTAGTGAAGTTCTTGTGATAACGAATCTCAAGACGGTAGGCTCAGATAGTGATCGCTTATGTCGCCGTTATGTAATGATATTTCTCTAACAGTTGTTGATAACTGGAATCGTTATACTGAATTCTGAGTCAGTGCATTGGATGGTCGTCTTAACCCGTTTTATACAGGTATTCGTGAATTGTGTTGGTTAACGTTCGCTTGACTCCACTCCGAAGCCATGCCAGAAAATGTTCTAGTATTCTCTTTCCACCTGCCTCGTTGTGCGTCTACTACACATTAGTTGATGTCTTCAGTCCTCTTACTGGCGCTATTGCCAAACCAGTTGTGAATGTTTGCAGTGAGAATCCAAGCCAGTACTTCAAAATTACCTAATGGAAGCCTAGATATAGGCCAAGTGGATTGAAAAGTTGTCACAACGACGGAAGCAATCGGAAGTAGATTAAGTTGTCCTGCACTCTGCTGCCACAGGGAACTCATTCCGGTCGATGTCATCCACTGGCCTTTACTCTCCCATATGTTAACGGTGACGGATTTGTCAGATCAGCCTATTGGCGGCCACTGTGTAACCGAATGAAATATAGATGAGCAGTAACAAGTGATGTATCGTTTGTTATGACTATCTTTACATTACTAATAATCGGTGTGGGAGATTTTATAATTCAAATGTGATCCAACTGTGAAACATCTGGGCTCCGGCCGGGTTAGAACGAGCAAAAGGGTATACTGTTTCTTTCGCTGGTTCGAGTCCACCTGAAGCCCAGATATTTTTAGTTGGGTCCGATTTATATTAGATACTTTTTATGCTTTGTCACCGTTTCAAAGTACTGACGGATTTCTGCAAAACGCATTCTTCGCAGATTTTAACAATAGAACATTTTCTGGAATGAAAAACGTTTTGTCTCACAATGTACTCCTTAAATGATGGCAAGAATTCACGATGATTCACTAGTTAATTGCTCCGTTCTTTGATGATTTACCATCTATTTTATTATTTTCCGTATTTTTAAAAATTTGGCACAGTTGTCCAACTATGGACCTAGAAGATTCAAGCGTAGACAAAAAAGTCAGCTGCAGAACAAGAGTAAAAACGCACTACGAATCGGCAACCACGTGATATACCACGTGGGTAATGGAGACGAAGCCACGGTTGCACTGACCGGGAATAAAACAGCCGACACACATGCAACTAGTGCGGATAAACACTGATCAACATTTGGAGGGGGCTGAACTTATACTGGCGCCCGTTAGAATCTTTTTCAGGGCGACATTCCTCTTACTAACTGGAGTCATTTTTAGCTAGTCACAGTAAGTTATTTAGGCACCACAGTTTAGGACAGATTTTGTGTGCTGGTTGTAGTCTGTCTTGAATGACGCAAAATTGTCGGTACATTGTGAACTGGGACAAAATGCAGCATTTTCCAGTCAATTTTGATGTAAGATAAATGGACATTTGTTGTATAAATGCCGTTCTCGGCTACCAACCAAAACCTAATCTACGGCATGCAATGTTTAACCTGGAGTTAAAATTTCTTCTACCAAAAGCGCTCCTTGTCCGAAGAGCTGGCTCGCGACTTTCGCTTCTCCACAGCTTGCTCCAGCTTCCGTAGTCAAACAGCTGAAGACGCGATGAAACTGCCTCCACCTCAGGCTATCCAGTGTTGTGCGCGTCCTCCGAACGGAAACTCCAGACTGGGTAATGCACTGTCCTACGCTCCTTGCCTACCTTCGCCGCAATTTCCTTTGAAACCAACCGATCTTCAGGATACGCTCAGTGTGAAGTTAACCGGACCAACACCGCCGAACCCGGGGGCACCTGAATCGGACTCTTCATCCAATGTGCTTATGCTGAACATAAAAAACGATGCAGGTTTGTGTTGAACTGTAGTTTTACAGATAAAGTATACACTACAGATGAACTAAAGGGCCAATCGTAACGATTTACAAAGTGTGACTGTTCAATAATTTCAGATGGGTTCGCATTTTATCGACTCAAACCCAAATTGTCAGTTTTTAAGAATGACTCTTGTCCGAGTGCGTAGTTAATGAATAATATTAAATCAAGCAGATCATTTGAGTGAGATAGGCTATGCATTTGAGACAATCTAGTGTAGTATCCGAGCTTCGCTAGGTTAAAAACATTGAATAAAGAGTACTTGGTCAGTCGGTGATAAACTTTTCATACAATACGGGCAGGGTCGAAAAAATAGCGGACGAAACAGCGTCGTGAAATATACGTTAGTTAGGCACACCATCAGATCCACTAGAGTTCACACACCAGTGTACACCGAAAACGTGATTTAGCGTTCACGATTCTGAACCAAAGCCGAGTCGTCATATCAAGGTACACTACTCACTTGCTTGGAGTTGTAGAAGACAGACGAACGATCTGGGTGCAATGGTTCGATAACTGACCATGGGTCATGACTGAGTTTAGCTGAATCTAACGAACTGTTGAACTAAAGTGACTACGATGATGTAACAGATGAATCTCTAAGACATTGAAGGCAGACGAATATCTTGCAAGCACCTGTTTAACTGCTCAAAAGGTTAGACACGAACCAGTAGAAACGGACATTTGGAAATGCAAGTACACTCTAAGATTGCAAAAACGTATCCAACCGCCTTCCCTCGGGCGCTGCACAAGTTGTGGTTTGCGTGGTTTTTTAGTGCGTACGTGTACTAAATTAACATTTCCTCATGTGTACGCAGAAATACCAGACGCGAAATGAAAATACAGGTAGTTGCGGAGACCAAAAATATATTATGCGATAATTACAAATGGTCCCGATCAGCGCTAGACGACACCGATGCGCGAAATAGCTAGGGAGGTTAAGGATCCGACCGCCGAGAGCGCGAGCAAGCCGGAAAAGGTGTTTGGAGCGCTTACGTCGACAAGCATGCAAACGAACAGACGCGATCTCATGCATCAGGCAGACGGCAGGCAAAGATCCTTAAGGTCCTATGTACAATGTGAGCTAAGATTTTTAGATGGATTTTACACATCGTACAGCAGGCAGACCAGGGGTATCTCCAGGTCACTACAGTTTCATTGTACAGAGTGCGATCTTTTTTTCACAGGTGAAGCCTCTTCCCACCAAGTCACGAGTTTTAAGAACAAACTTTTCACACACAGGGTGGACAGAACATCTCACTACTCACCAGTAGGTTGTGAACCGTCAAAGTAGTTATTTAATTTTTCAAGTTGGTGCTCAAGTCATACGTCAGCCTATCAGAAATGCTTAAATCTCCTAGTAAAACGTATCTGAGACTATTACCGGTTAATTTGAATCACCCTCCCAATGACTCCCTCTGATTCAAGGTGTCCAAAACCATAGCCCTCCACCGGAAAAACATCAAGAAGTTTTTGACCAATCGCTACCAGCAGACTATCGTATGGTACAATCAAAGCAACACCCTAAGGAGTTGATTTCAAATCACGAGGATAACATGACGGACGATCAGTTCCACAGAATGAACAATGGGTACGGCGTGCATGAACACTCGAGGGACTCCCCTGAACTGGAGGATCTGGAATCCGAAGAATGGTTGGCTGGGCCAAGCCCCAACTACTCGGCTTCGCCGACGACGTTCAGCCTGCGCGGACATTCCTCGGTTTTGCCTACAAGAAATCAAATGCCACAATCAATGGATGGCAAACTAGGTTCCCGGGGCGTGGTTATGAACCAAGCGCCTGATTTACAACTGAAAAAAGTATCTTGTTAATCACAGCCAACTGACAATAAACCCGAAATTCTCATCCACACAACTTACAACTTAACCTCTACTGGTGAAGACATAAGTTTTCAAACGTTTCGACGTTTTTGAACGTCTGTGAGTGTTCCAAAAATATTTCAGTATACGATTTAATGGTCGCTGTAGCATTTTGACTGTCTCGCTCATGAACATCTTCTAGTTAATCCTATTTTAGTTCATTTCAAACAACTAACCGATTCTGCTCTTTTTTCTAATGTTGTAAGAACCATTGGATATGATTTCAGTCGTATATATATGTACTTGTACAAACAATACAGTTAAAATAAAATGTTTTGTTTGTTATTCTGGAAGCCTATTAGTCATGGGTTTATTTGTGTTCTTGTGTTTCGTTGTCACGTTTTACATAGGTCGTTCCTCAATGGCTACGTTTTATCTGACCGCCAAGTTCACACTATTTGCTTTATTTGGCATTCGGTTGCCAAAAACTCATTATCTCCTAGGAATGTCAGCTAATTAGAAACCCTACAGCAATTACCTTTACCATGCGGATTGAAGTATTCTTATGTTATGGTTAAACAGGTCCAAATCAAAATACGGCCACTAAACTCTTTTTGTATGTGTATATTTTGCCGATTCACATAGATGTTAGGTCGATTTTTGCATATACACGTATTGAGAAAATATAACTCAAGACGCGTTTATCAACAGCGAGAAAAATTTATTCGGTATAATAATTAAAGCATGCCGAACCTTGTAATGTTTCAACAGGGGTTATCACACAATAAAATGCGATCTTGCCCACATTTCTGTGGCTGCTTCTATGCATCTCTGGTATAGGTCACTCAAAAAGCCAGTGTATGTATTACCGCCGGATATTTGACAACATCCAACATTTCTATTGTTTCGCAAATGTACGTTCGTCTCTGTATGCTTTACTTACCAATAAATCCCAAAGGTTCCAAAATGGGTCTAGCTGCAGACTGAGCGCGGATCGAATCAGAGAATCGGTTTCCTGTTGTGCTGCACTTTGTCAGTTCAAAAGTTACTATTGCCAGAGATTCGCCAGGTTCGAAACATATGATGATACACAATCATGTGAAACTTTTCACATCCAGTAAGCCTTAAGACCGATAACGATAACAAGTGAGTCGGAAGTGTGAGTGAAAATGGTAGCACACACTGATCTCTTTCCTTGTTTCTTTACAAGGAGATTTGTCTTCCGTTTATCGCTGAAACTAAGGACAACCCCGATTACCACTGAGCCAACACTAGCTAGGCTTTAACTATGCAAGTTGAGGATTTTCTTCACCTCATGCCAATCGTGTATGCAAACATCAGATCTGGCCATTTTTTCAACAGTGGAGATCACTATCTGGCACACATTTTTCCACAACTGTTCTGTGTGGCCCTAACAATAATTGCGCATAGTGATAAAGCACCACGTGCGGAACTGCTTTAGTGCGTATATGGACTCAGTTAACGCTTCCCACGTATATGCAACGAATACCAGATGCGAAGCAAAAATACGAATAATCGCAGTGGAACCCAACATATATTATCCAATAACAGTATACCTCAACTAGCACTAAATAATATCGACGTGAGGAAAGAGTTATAGAGGTTCGGAATCCAGCCGTACAGCACGAACAAACAACCTGGTGTGTCTGACGCTTTGGGCGCTTAAGCCGACAAGCATGCAAACAAACAAATGCGATCGCGTGCAGCAAGCGGACAGCAGGCAACCACACCCTACGATCCTATGTACAATGTGAACTAGGGTTTTGGGAAGAATTTTGCACATCGTACAGCCTGCAGACCGGGGCTATCCCCAGGTATGTACGTCGCCGCACTGCAGCAGGGTACGGCAAACGTAAGCCTTCGATCTACGCAAGAAACGGCTGTGGCCAGCCACCCTTGACCTGGTCTGTTTCATGTTCCACCAGCTTGCGACTTATGTTACACTTTCCAGACGCCACACGTGGAGGAGTGTTAATTCCAGTAGCTCCTCGCGAGCTTCTACTTGGGTAACCTCTCCAACGGTATCGAGAGGAGTGGAAGAAACAAAAGGTTCATGCTTTGAGGTCCTGGCATGGGGAACACACGGGGTGCACGATGATATCTGAGTTGCGAATTTCCATTCACTCTGGATGTGGACAAACAGACGAAAACGGAAAGCAAATGCGACGAATTTAGGCACGTAGGTGAGTAACGAAATAGTCTGCGAATTTATGCGCTGAAACAGAACGGTATGGTAAATGCTAATCCTCTAGTAGACGTTTAGACCAGTGCGCCTGATGACCCCAAATCCGTGCAGTGAATTCTGGCGTTATCGGCAGAGCTATGTCGTCTACTGAAGAAGATGCGCTTAGGCAAGATTGATGTAGAATCAAACGAACCAAAGCCGGCCGGTTAGGAATAACGCAACGAGTAAACAAGGAGTATATTGTCGACATGCAAAGTCGATCTAGTCGAGTGATTAACAGGACGGAAGGCCAACACAACGAAACGACCAGCTAGCCCGCAACGCGAATCGTACACTGGAATAGGTAGGGTGTTGACCAGTAGCTATACTCGTTCAAACAGACGTTTATAAAGTCGATCTAGTCGAGTGACTAACAAGACGGAAGGCCAACACAACGAAACGACCAGCGAGCCCGCAACGCGAATCGTACACTGGAATATGTGGGGTGCTGACCAGTAGCTATACTCGTTCAAACAGACGTTTAATCGCATACAAAAGCTCGAAACAAAAGTCAGCAGTTGACAAATAGGGTCGCCGCACTGTTCAGAGGCAGTTACCTGTCTAGCCACGAGATGTGAAGGAAAAATATAGGCCACCCGGTCCTTTCAAAGTAAACAGGTTCCTAACAGTCAACACTGAGCGTGTCCCGAATACTCGGACGCGCGAGTACACATAAACGGTCCTTCCGTTGAAGCACCTTGGAAGGGCCTCCGTAAGGCTGCTCTAGCCGGAGTCGTGAACCATTCGCGCGAACAAACACATGTGTGTAGCTATGGAGGTCATTGGGAACAAATACCCTACGGCTTTGTTCTCGTGTTTCTGTGGCACAGGAGTGGCGCATATGCGAGACAAACTACTTGGCGTCTATGGCGGACGAGGATCAATCAACAGAAAGATGCAGCAGTTGGCCGTAAATGAGTTCGACGCTGGAAACCTGCAGTCGGTCTTGAAGACCTCGCTGATGGTCAACAAAACAACTGGCATGGCCTCTGTCCAGCGGATTGCATCGATGGGGGCGAGGGCTGTATGTAGTTGGAGATGAAAGCGTTCGCCCGCGGTGTTTGCAGCGAAGTGGAATGTCGTAGTTCACACGCGATGTCATCCAAGCGCGTTCAGCGTCTCGGCAAAGGAACTGCTTTCGAATTGAGAGCCGCGGCCGAGTGTAACTATGATCAGGCAACTATGCGATTCTACCCAACGCCAAACGAATGAGCGCATTGCGGTCTGCGGGCAGACGTCAGATGTACGGACGGTCTCTGCCATCGTCAAGGTATAGACCACGCCATTGGAAGGTGGCAAAGGACCTGCAATATCGGTGTGGTTATGTGCAAGTCGAGGTGTGGTCGCGAGGTGTCGGCCAGTCGGGGCTGACAGGTGCCGTGAACTTTAGCTTGGTGACAAGCTAAGCAAAGCTGTGTCCACGTGTGAAGATTCTTTCGCATATCGGACCAAACATATCTGTCGGTAACAAGTTCGACCGTGGCTCTGATGCCAGGGTGCGCAACCCAGTGCAGCGTGTTGGACACGTGGCGTCGTAAGGTTGAAGGCACGACTGGACGAGGGTGTCCAACGGAAGTGTGGTACAAAACCTTCCCAGGTGCTATCAGTAGCGTGAGGTTCACGATGGGCAACGGCGAATAGTGAGAAGAAGCGCGGAGATCACTCTCTGTACGTTGTGCATCGACCACAGCCGACAAGTCGATGATGTCGCGACCAAGACGTGTTGATACGCTTGACAAAGCATCAGCCACCAAGTTGTCACTGCAAGAGACGTGTCATACGCCTGTGGACAATTGTGAGGTGAAATCTAGGTGACGCACTTCGCAGGGTAAATGATGCATGGAAAGGTTTCGGAAGACATATGACAACGGTTCTTGATCAGTGAAAATCACATGTGGCGATCTTCGAGGTCGTATCAAAAGTGACGCACCGCCGAGTAGATACCTAGCAAATGACGACCGAACGTACTATACCTAGATTCGGTGTGTAGTAAGCGTCTGGAGAAAAACGAAGGTGGTCTCCAGATTCCATCGACGAACTGTTAGAGTACGGCGCCAACAGATGTGTTGGATTCTTTGACGGCTGTACTGGTGGTGGCGTTTGCGTTGAAGTGGTTCAGCATCGCTGCAGCGGCTGGCACGTCTTCGATGTGCTAGAACGAGTCGTCAGTGTGACCACGGAGTAAGTCGGCCAGAGGTTGGTTGAGCTGCGCACAATGCGGGATATATCGGCGGTAATGGTTAACTATGCCGTGAAAACGACGGACAGCAGCGAGCGTTGTGGGACGCGGAAGTTGTGAATCGCCTGTACTCTGTCGGTTATCAGACGAAATCTGTGCTAGTCGACATGTTTTCCGAAGAATTCAATCTCCGGTTGATCATAGGCACATTTATGCGCAGCAACAGCGGAGCAGCGAATCCGAAGAGGTTAAACGAGTTACAGATGGCTGTCAGAATACCACTTCTTATGGTTGGTTTCTCGGGCAGCTTGAAGCTTTCGACAAATCCGTTCCTTCCGGCGTCTCAACTGATACCCAACGTATGTTCCCACGGTGACTTGTCGCTACTTAATTTTCTCACATTCACAGCACACTCAGAACCGGCGACACTGTCGAGTGCTTCCTGACTGTCGGACAACGGTTTGGTTAAACGGGGTCCCCTCTAAACAGAAATGAGGTCAAATTGTGGATAGAGCTGACTGCTGAGGATGCACCTTGCAATAAGTATGGGTAATCGTCAAAGTGAAATTACGCAGATACGGCTCGACACACGTTCTCCCTACATAAAGGCCCAAATGTTTCCGCCGTTCATCTCAAGGCGAAATTTACACGAACGGGAGATATGGTGGCCTGAAATAGATGTAGCAACATCCGATATCCCGCGGGTTTGCTTGCAAAATCATAGTGGTGCCACCAAGGTTTTATCTGGGCTCCATCTTCTACTTTGGTCATATAAACTTGCAAGAACACTCCTTCTGTGTCTGCTCTAACCTCAAACGGATCAATTCTAAACATCATCGATGCGCCTAAAAGTCGCGTAGCTGGGTCCGGTTTCCATAATAGCTGATCGTTCAGAGATGTGGCATGATATTTTGCAGCGCAGTAGAATACCACACGATGTTTATCAGGTTCCTTAGAGTTAAACAGGCAGTGGTGTGGTATATACCATCTCTCAACGAGCCATTCAGGCTCAGCATCCACAGGTGTTTTCCACTGCATTCTCCTTCAATGTGAGACTGCATTTAGACAGTTTATGTCAAACGCAGTTCCTCATCACGTAACAAACGGTTTCGTTAAAAGTTCGGATGTTTTTTAAGAGCTAGTATTTTATTGGAAGGTGAAAGGACATTCAGAGCCCTCCACGATAAAGGAACCTCGGAACGACCGCTGACCAGACCAGCAAGACTCTCAACAGTCTTTAAAGCTAACCCCTTCTTGGGGATGGAGTGCTGTAACGTTTTTTCGGTCGTTAAACTTCTGTTTGTATAGGAGTCTAAGGTGTTCTACAAAGGGGAATCGCCTTGAGGTGTACAGTTCACGGAACCCCATGATTTGTCATCTCTACCCAGTAGACCGTAATTAACCCGGCCAGGTACGGTTTTAATCCCATATGACTGTTACCTCCCACTGACTCTTTGATCAAGCACCCAATGTGCTTATGGAACACCACATCCAATCAGAATATACCTCACTCATTTGCTTATTATGGGTGACTTTAATGTACCCAAAATAAACTGGGCATCGGTTTCTCACCAGGACTGTGAAAGGGGATTCTCGACTTCCTTANCATCAGTCGCAAGTGTAAAACATGTCAGTTATATACAACAAATATTTAACGACACACAGGGACTAGACACACATACAAGCACACCAGTTATTATGTAATCATGACCATGGCAACCCGACCAATAGTGTCGCTTTTCAAGACAACAGAGGATATCAAGTCTGGACCGGGTGATTTGTAATTTAGTGGGTTTTTTAACTTGACTATGGCTTGTGACACTGCGACTAAGGTTAATTCAGTCAAGTTGCAGCTTGTGCGATCGAAATTTGTTAGGGATTTGCAGTTATGCACACCCACCTACCGTTCGCCCAGAAAGTTCGTAGCTTCTTCATCCATACTGGTAGATCCACCAGAGATTTGCAGTTGTGAAATGTCAACCTTACCCCTTGTGTTTGCTCCGACTTCGCTGTAGAAAAGCTTAGGATTCACTTTCAGACTAACAGTAAGACTGCGATGATAGCGAAGTCGACCTTCTCTGGTAGCAACCGTGGCACGACTGCGCTAAATGACATACTAAACAAACACAAGTTCAGTTTGTTCTAGTTTCCACCTGTTCTAGGTTGAACGCTTCAATGTAACCAGAAGTTTGCTTCCCCACCATAGGCTTTCTACTAGACCGAGGACAGTTTATTGAAGCATGGATGTTAACGGCTTCGAAAGTTTACTCAACGATAAGCTGCCAGTGGTCTTACAGGCCGAGTGTGGTGAAGGAGCATTTTGAAAGAAACACGAGGGTAGAAAACTTCCACGTGGCTTTTAGCGTGTCGCTGATCTGTTGAATGGGTGGCACCATGCTCGAACATCCCGCAAGAAGACAAATAGCAAGAAAAATCAAGTGACAATGTGGGAAGCCATGACCATGCCTTACATAGCTTAATAATAATAGTAACAATACTATTACCTTGAGTGTAAAATTCACTGTTTAATCTCCTGAACGAAACAACCATTATGAGTGGAAGTGAATGGCTTCGAAGAGGGTCACTGGCGTGTCTACAGGTTGTTTAATGCGTGGGTCTCAATATGCAACTGTTTCAGCGAACCGTACGAACCTTGAGTTAGACTGACGTAACAGAATTCTGGATGCACAAGATGGGTCGACAGATTGACCTTTGGTCAAGATGCGTCTAGCAATTGAGGAAACTGGGTGTTTACGTGTTTCAGCAACATTGTCCATCTCCGGTAATACGCACTTCTGCATCTATTTGGGTGGATGTTCCTTCATTCTGGAACCCAAGTATCTCTCGGTTCTGCCTA
>QNGE01004964.1:0-11457 GCA_008508345.1 Paragonimus westermani | reverse complement strand
CGCCATCCACCCAGTGTTGGCCTTGACCGTATTCCAACATCGTGTCGAGATGTTCCTCTAAATGTTGGAAAAACCACGCCTCCGATCTGGCCGTCTGTCGTATTTCGCCTGCCCTGCCTCGCCAGTTGGTCTCATCCAGTCGAGCGATGACTCATCCGGTCGCGCACGTTGTTCTTGATTCGATCGCAGCAGGATTTGGTACGTAGCTCTCCTTGTTGAGGTATTCGGCCGAGCGTTCGAAAACTCGCACCTCCGGCTTGACAATCCACCACATTATGATGACTAGGCGCGCTTTCCCCCCGCTTAGACAAGAAAGCTTTTCAAACACTTCACGAGATTTATATGAGACCGCTCCTAGTGTATGCTAATCAGGTCGTGTATACTGGCTTAAAGAATGACATATTAGCTGCTGAGCGTGTCCAGCGCACGGCTACCAAGTTGGTCGCAGGCCTGAGTAATGTTACTTACGAGTCTCGACTTGAAATTCTTGACCTTCACCCAATCGAACTCTGACGAATCCGCGGTGATTTAATACGCACCAGGAGACAGCGTTCTTCCGAAGTAGGGGTTCGGACAACATTTCTGAGAAGAGAAACAATACGGACAAACATGAGCTGAAGGCCCAGTGAGCCATGCACAAACGAAAGCCAAGACGGCGCTGACAACACAGCAGCGCGCCCCGTCACACAACACAAATTTAATTCGTGCGCGCTCGCTGGTTTCGGTTGCGCGTTACAGAGCACACAGACGGCCCTGAAGAGCACACAACACGACCTTCCCAACCTTATTTCTAGCAACCTTCTCCTTTATGCAGGTGATTTTAAAATCTGAAACGTTTGTGGTTTCAATGCATTGCAGATTGACATAGACCGTATTAAGTGTTGGGTGGGTAGCTACAATCTCTCTCCGAATTACAGCAAATGTGCACACATGACGCTCGAAGAAGACTCCGGAAACCTGTTTGTGATATATAGCGCACACAGTGTAATAGATATCGCAAAAGTTGTTCCTAAAAAGCACCTAGGGGCTTGTTTGTGGTCTGGTTTATCTTCCTCTCATCACCACTGGATGGTTGCCAAAAAGAGAGTTAGAACTCCCGGACTATAAAAAAGCCTTTCCCCGCGTTGACAGACATGCCGTTCAAACACTTCACGGGGTGTATATCAGACCACCGCTTGAGTATGCTAATCAGGCCGTAAACACTCGTTTGAAGAAGGGCATATTCGCTATCGGACGTATCCAGCGAGTAGCCACCGGAATGGTCATTGGCTTGCGGCATCTCTTCTAAGAGTCTCGCTTTGAAATTCTTGATTTTTATCTACTTGGGTTCCAGAGACTCCGTAATGACTTAATTCCTACACCGACTTTCTCTAGCGCGGAGCTCCTGCAGCGATTCTTTACCTCAGTAGGTGATAAAAGTCGACGTGGTCACGACAAAAACTCTATAAGCTTCGACCTTCGACGGCTCTCGGTAACGGAGGGACCTGGAGTGACCTTCCACTAGAAGTTGTTACCTGGTCTTATTGAAACCGTTTTAACGCGTTATAAGTTATCTACATATTCACGAAATTATCAAGTTATTACTCTACTCCGTTCTGGTAGGCTAACATTTTGCTCTGTTCTTGGCACTCTGTAACTCCCAAGAGCGGTGCTACACCTTGTTTTATTTAATGCCTTTCGGGCTAACAGAAAGCCGCTCAAAATCGCGACAGACAAACTGACTGTGCTGGGGTGATTTCGGCGTACAGCTTCGAGCTCGTGAACTAATCGCTGAAATTTCTGAAATCGCCAGAAAGCAGGCAGGAAGTTGGGATATTTCCATCTACTCAGAGTTTGACGTTAACCAATCGTTCGCAGCTGGTGTGTAACCGAACAGTTCCCCATCTCGCCCCCAGGAGATGCTGATGAATAAGTACATAAGCAGCTGATCCTAGTGACCACCAACGGAGTTGTGGACAGCTTTTTCAACTTTGCACTGGTGTTGGAGCTCCTACTTTTTCCATCAAGAGGCCAGCTAATTTTGGCGAACGAGGGAACCTAAAATATGCATATTAGCTTTCGGTTCCAACAGACTGATGCTAGTTCCATGGTATTGATCTTTGTGCGCGCACAGATTTAAGCCAACACAGTACCGTGGGTACAGTATACATCGCGAATAATTCTTCTCTGACTTAGGAGGGTGAATTTTACTAGTGAGTTACCGTGGTGAATATCACTGAACACACCTCCATTTCAATCAATGAGGTTCAGGTTGTACACCTTTTGATACTGCGCGTAATTCTAATACAAGCGTGTAGTTATGGTTCATTCGCTGTGTTCTGTTCAATTCGGATGCACGGGGCACTTGTCTTGCGTTGGGTTCTATCTATTTAGGGAATATCATATTGGCGTCGCGGCAGTTTTCAATAACAATCAACCTATGCCTCTCGAAACTCTGGACGTTCTTTCATCCCCTCGTTATATTGAGGATCATTCTGAACAATTTTAACTACGGTGTAGGACTTCACTCAACCTTACTTGGGAGAAAAAATCCGCCCTCTTCCTCTCAAGAATAGGAGGAGACCTATTGTCCTCTGAATAATCTACCTTACTCAGATTCGCTAATGGATCACACATATAACCTCATAAAGGACATACTACTCGATCATGTCACCCCTGTAGATTTTGAGGTCACCGAACGAGTCAAAGTTAATAATATGCAGCATCAACCGAACCATTCTGTCCGTGACTTTACTCTTCAGATCCAAACTCAGGTAGCACAATGTGGTTCTGGTGATCACTTTTAGGTTCTACTTCGTGAACGCCACATCCTTGGCAGTAATTCTCCAGATCTACATAGAAAACACTGCTGCTCCCAATACCCAAGTATCAACGTGCCAGAGTCATCTGTGAGCAGTATGAAGACGTTAATAATACAGTCCAGGGTGGAAGTTCTAATAAGGCCCCGGTCTTGTATGGATCGGTGATAAAGCGACCAACAGAGCACAGTACTCTGCGGTTATTCAAATCAGGTCCTGAATATGGTTCTCGACCAGCTTCTCAAAATTCTTCGCAGCAGACGTCACGCGTCACTAGCAGATCCGGGAATTGTGCTTTATGTGGCCAGAAATATTCCAGATACACATGCATTCACCGCAGCTCCATACGTCACAAGTGCGAGAAATGAAGTCACTTACAAAGTGTCTGTAATTCGAACAGAAACTGTCACTTTATAGAAACTGTTGAGTATGAATTTGATGGTACACGCGTTAAGATGGAGGTCCTTACTTTGACATTTAATTTATCTTGTTCAGGGCATCTATTTTACACCCGTTTTAAAACACTCGGCACAAGGCATGATTTTACTGATGAAACTGGCAGTGTAGAATTCATTATACCACAAAGACACCTATCACAGTTCCATTCAAACTGCATACCACATCTTTCTTCTATAACCATAAGAGGTATAGCTAGTCATTCCATTCCTATTTTTGGGTACAGTCACTATTCCGACCTTCACCGAACAATCGAAGCCAAGTGATTGCAATTTTGTTGTTGCTCATCATGGACCATCGTCTTTGGGGTTAAAGGTTTTAAAAATGCTTCACATCCAGGTTTCCTTCCTTGCAACACCGAGTGATTACACGGGTTTGAAAAACCTAACTCTCAAGTACTCAAAGGCCAAGGGCGACCTGAAGATGTCTCCAGCTAAACTAGAAGTAACCGGTGGCCCAGATTTTTTGAAACGTCGTGCAATTATGGTCTCTGTGAGTCGGTGACTGAGGTGCTTAACGGGCTGGTAGAAAAGTGCCTTATTGGGCCTGTTGATTCATCCTCTTGAGCCACGCTGATTGTGACATCCTTGAAGTCTTACCGGGGAAAATTCCGCGTATATGTAGAGATTATCGGCTTATTGTAAGTCGATGCTTTGAACAATATACTTGTACTGCTGCTGAACCCAAGAACATTCTGAACAAATTTCAGAATCCGAAGTTTTCTCCAAATAGGATGCATATTGTAGCGACTATAATAAATGATATTTTGATAGTCGCATTCATCTGTACATTTTCTATGATTTTGATTTTGTACCTACTTTTGTTTTAGTCAAGCTACACAATTTGTAACATCCGTCCCGGGGCTAACACACAACTCGCTCCGTGCCTCGCTAGCTTGACGCGCCTCTCTGTACTCTCTATTTTCCAGGGTCGGTAATAATATACGAAGTCAACGCGCTGAGACTTGGCTTTTCACTGTCGGTCGATTGTCGATAGTGCTAACTGACAGGGTTGTATTTTGTTGGATCAGTTCCAACAATATCTACAAAATCCTCTGGATAAGACATCACTGTCAAGAACAACAATCACTACACCTGATGGACATTTTCAGTACCGGTTCTCGCCCTTTGGACTCAGCAACTTTCCTAATATCTTTCATCAGGTAATGAATAATATTGTGAAAGGTCTGAATGGTGTTGAAGTTTGTCAGGATGCTCTCATCGCACATGCTACAGAAAAGGTAACCCATGATTCTCGTTTTTTGGAACTATTCCAACAGTTTTCTGGCAAAAACATTGCTGTGAGTTCGAACAAATGCGCTTCCACTGTAATCAGTTTTGGGTGTCCCACCTAATTAGTTGACGGCAACGGATTCAAACCTGATGCCAAACGTCTAGATCGATTGGTTAGTGCACCTTCACACACAAACCTATCCGAATTGCGTTCTTTGTCAGGTGTTTTGCAGTACTACTTCTGTTTCATTTTAAATTTTCCCCACCTTGCTGAATGTTCATTTCATTTGCTTCCTGAGAAGCAGTTCACGTGGACTCTAACTCTTGAACGGTGTGTACGTTCATTGTTAAACTCCTTTACATATGTTGCCTTATTTTGTCCGTTTTCTCCTAAAGCTATGCCTGTGTTGATTACTGATGCTTCTTCAGTTGGAATCAGAGCTGTGTTTGAGCAGAACAACAAACCAGTTGTGTGCATATCACGCAGAGTCAGTCCAGCGGGAAGGAGTTATACTCAGACACACCGTGAAACGATACACAGGGTGGTGAAGCGGGCTCACAAGTATATGTTTGGGATACCATTTGATATTTTGTCGGATCATGAAGCGTTGAAATTTGTGTATGATTCTGACCAGTCATTGACAGGTTCATCAGCAGCCATGGTTCATTGATGAAGTAGAGCACTCATCGCATATGACTATACCATAGTGCACAAATCAGCCGACTAAATCAAACATTTCGACTGCCTGTCACGAGTTTCATATACATCTGAGCAAACTTCTAGTAGTGACCGCCTCTGTCGGTTAGCCGAACAGAGTTGATTCATGATACTCATCGCTACTTTCCACCCATTCTCAGTGCGCTATGACGCGGTTGGATCCCACAAGTCAGACGGAAATTCCCAAAATTTTTTGTGCGTCTGGAAGAATTACCGCTCACTTCAGGTGGATTATTGTGCTTGAATGACAGGATTGTTATTTCTCCAACTCTTTGTAGAACTGTTCTGGACGATTTACATTCCAGATATCTTGGGGTTCAAAAGATGAAGTCTCTAGTCAGATTGAGTTGCTGGTGGCCAAAGATTGACGCAGACGTTCATCGTCTGGCCAGGAGCTGTTAATCTTGCCGCCACAAATTCCACAATTCATCATCAAAATGGATTCTATGGCCGATGTCAACTGAGGCCTGGCAACGGGTTCACGTAGATTATTGTGTTTTTTTCTTGACAAGCACTATGCGCTAGCAGTGATTGATTCCTATTCGAAGTGGTCGGAAATGGCATTCACAACAGCACCCACTGCAAAATCCACCATGTGTGTACTCAGAAAAATATTCAGTGGAGGAGATGTCCCTGTTGTGTTAGTGACTGGCAATGGTACCCATTTAATTGCCAACCTTCTAACTACTTGACTCGACATCCATTCTCTGATGGTCAAGCTGAAAACTGTTAGAACACCAAAAAGCCCTATAGCCTCTTTTCAGTTTGCTACATTAAAAGACTTTGAATAAAGGGCTAGTAACTTCTTACTATAATACCGCATTGCGAGTCATTCCACCACACGTGAAAGTCCCGCCAGATTTTTTAGAGCATGAACTTTGAGGTCAAACTTGATGTGTAATCAATTTTCTGAAGTTACTTTTAATCGTGGTAATGACTCAGGACCGCCATCTGGCTTACTCCTGAGGAATCTCCGTAAATCATATGCCAAATTGTAGATGTCGNCCAGATGTCGATGAGTTATCTGTACATAATCGACACGTGAATCAGATAAATTTTGATAATAAAAGTCAGCCCGTTCAAAATTCTGATGGGACTTTAGACACTGATGAGTCCGGGAGTGGGTTTCTTTTCGTACACGCATGAGTGGAAAACTCTGATGGGATCAATGTGATCTGAAGTTTTATTAAAATGTCACAGATGATATTTTTAAGTCAGTTGTAAAAAACACCACATACCATAAAACTGGACACCACATGGTGTTCAAGTGGTTCAATATCGGTGAATCACTCACGTACTTTGAATCGGGATAGCGGTGAATGATGAAAGCACCTTTAGAAGAATATTCAAAGTGATGTATCAAAAGATTGGAGGGTATATGGAAGACTTGTGCGGATTTCAACGGGAAAACGGTACAAGATTTTTATTAACACTTCGCAGACGGCTGCAAGTGTTAAGAAACACAGAGCAGTAGAACTGCACTCAGGCCGTCCGTAGGGACGTGCGGTTTACAGACGCTTACACTGTACACGACAACCAGAACCCTCCGAGAGGTAATGTATATTTATTGAACTGATATGATAAATCGTAGTTTTGCAGACTACACATGTAAATTTGTTCATCCACGAACTGAGAAAATTCGTTCCCATCGTTTGCATTCCCCTTTTTTCAGTAATCTGACACTTGTTCCCGCTACCTCACCCACCCCATTTTGTTTTATTGAACTAATGTGCCATCACATGTCCGCGGCGCGAGTGGCCATTCTTGTCCTGGTCTGCTGGCGTGTCGGTTCACCTTTGACCTTGTTAGTCTTGTTGAGAAGTTATTGATTTTGCTGGACGAGACTATCGTCGAGAACGATTGAGGTTTGCCTTCTGTAGTTATTGATGCATTTCGTTAATGCTACCGTAGAAATTGTTGGATCCAATCTTATTCTCATTTTTGGGATCCGTTTTTCTTGGGCTACGCATAACTCAACGATCAGACGTGAATCGTTACAGTACTCAATCGGACGAAGCTTGGAATTTGCTGATGCCAAGGAATTCCAGCCTCATAGAACCCAAGGAAGACTCCGGATGTGACAAGCAAGTCCGCTGTTCTGTAGATGGTGTTTCAGTTTCTGGCTCAAGTCATAGTCGTAGATCCACACGCAGCCTAAAGAGTTTGCAGGCTAAATCTAAGTTGTTTATGGCTGAGCTTAAGCAACGAGAAGTCATAGCGGAAGTCACCTTAGAGTGTAAGCTGGCCCAAACGAGAATGGAAGTTGAGAAGGCTAGGTTGTTGCTTGACCTAACTGAAGATGAGGATGCTCATGCTGACGTTGACCTCGAGCAAGAGCATTTAGTTGATCGTGATGCTAAAGTGAAGCAGTATCTAGAGAACGAGAACGTAAGGCTGGCCTCAGAATTGAGGCCAGTACAGCTCGATGAGCATTCCATCTCTGTCCATCCGTCCTATTCTGTCCTGTCAACAGCCGCTAGTCTTGACCTTCCTAAGGTTGAGTTATGCTCGTTTGATGCTGACCCCATACATTACTAGAAGTCCGTTCGACAATTTGAGTGTTATGTCGAAAGGAATGTATCAGATGACGGTCAACGTCTGTTGCACTTGTTACATTATTATAGAGGTCGTGTCAGATAAACCACGAAGGAGTGTGTCATGCTTCCGCCAACCTCCTCCTAACGCCGAGCGCGCAAAATACTGAGCGATTTGCACTGGCGACCATACCATGTTGCTCGTTCCCTCGATGATGGGCTGTTGCCTGCGGGAAGGACTATACACAATACAGCAGATGCTCTTTCCAAGTTATCAATAAAGATGAAGAGCTGTGAGATAGCCTTAACCCAAATGAACCACCTCTCTGATCTGAAATCTTTAACCAACCTGGAGAAAATTGTTGAATCGCTGCCAGTTAACACGCAATACAAATTGGCAGAGATCGTGGACCGTACACTGGCGGTTGGTCAGGAGTCTAACTTTGAACAACTGCGCGAGTATATTTCACTGAATGCTCGAATTGCTTGTAGAAGGTTTGGCCAGGTTGCTTACGACAGTGACCACAAAATCACCAAATCCGCCGCGACGTATGACTCAAACAAGTTAGACACACCGAGATATACCAACAGACGGGCGAGGACCTTAACTTACGCGGTACCTAATCAGTGGTTATCGCCCTCTGCAGATAACTGTCTCTTGTGTAAGCAGACTCATGAGCTAGAACGCTGCCCTGAATTCCGTTCAATGAATGTCGAGCAGAGCTGGAACACCGTTAGACGAAGAGGCAGATGTTTTATCCGCCTCAAGCCCTTCTACGTAGCTGTCCACTGCAAGCGTAGGTTGAGGTGCACCATAGATGGATGTATTGGTTGGCATGGTGGCTTGCTACACCTGAAGCCCAATGGCCCTGGGACGGCTACTTCAGTGCATCAAGGCTATTGCAGTGCAGTCAGTTGGTTAGGCAGGCAGGCTCGCTTAGATGTCATCTCGGTGCAAGGGTGGTCACCTATGGAGCCTTTGCTGCCCACGCGTTTGTGGACAACGGGTCAGACACCACCCTATTAAGGAAGACATTTCTAGACCGTCTAGGTATCTCGGGTACTGCCTCGGCTCTATCCATTACAACAATCAATGGACCTAAGGCAACATATTGCATGAGCGCCAAGCTAAATCTGAGGTTTTCATATGGAGGTGAGACCGTTACCATCGATAACGCCTACTCTGTTGTGGATTCGCCCATGAGACCTACCTATTTCACATAGAGAGAAGCCAGTAAGTGGGCGCACTCATCGGACGTCACATTCAGCGAAATTGAGGACGATGAGGTTACTATTCTTCTCGGTTGTGACGTGCTCTAGGCGCACTGGGTCCTAGAACAAAGGCTAGGGAGACGTATACAGCCATACGCAGTGAGGACCCTGTTCGGTTGGATGTTGTGCGGACCTTTGATCAGTGAATGCCAGGCTAAGACGTCTGTCAACTGGCTTTTACACGACGTTCCTACTTTAGGAGAGCAGATTCGTGCCTTATATGATACTGAGTTTGCTGATATGTCCCCGAATGGTCCCACACTCTCTAGAGAGGATGCAATGGTCTTACCACTAGTACAGTCATTCGCGCTGGGCGCAAACGGGCGTTTTGAAGTGCCTCTTCTTCGGGAGGATGAGCACCTCCCCTTTTCCAACTACTAAAAAATGGTTCAGAGAAGTTTGTCGTACTCGAAGAGGAAATTTAACCGAGATGAAGATACGTACTCGAAGTACGCGAAGGTGATACAACATCACATTGAACGTGAGTATGTTGATAGGGTCCCCCGAACTCATCTCGATCCAAGCTGTTGCATCGGCGGTACTTGCCGCACTACCATGTACCAAACGCTAAAAAACCAGGGAAGCTCAAAGCAGTCTTTGATTGCGCGGTTAAATACCAGGGACTGTTCCTGAATGACAGGCTGTATCAAGGCCCTGAACCGACTAAATTCTGGTAGGCTTATTGTTACGATTCCGTGCAGAGAAAGTGGCAGTGTCAGCGGTTATCGAAGAGATGTTTCTACTAGTACGCATCCCCGTTCGTGATCAGGGTATATACCGATTTCTGTGGTGGCCCGAACACGACCTTGCCAGAGATCCAGCAGAATATCAAATGGCTTCCCATTCTTTCGGCGCTACCTCCTCCCCCTTCTGCGCAAGTTATGCATTACGGCGTACCTCCGAGTCTATATATGAAAATAACATTCGCGAATCAGTTCGGATGAATTTTATGTTGATGATTGTCTAGTTTCATTCCCCAACCCGGAGAGAGCAAAACACTATGTGAGAGAGGTTTGTGACATGTTGACAGAAGGAGGCTTCCGACTGCGAAACTGGGTTTCGAACGACCGTGAGGTGCTACCATCAATACTAAACTCACCCTCCTTAGTGGATATTGCAGCCAAATCCCTACCACCACAATGAATTCTCGGTATCCAATGGGACGCTGAAACGGATGAATTTCGCTTGAGCCTCCGGCTTCCAAACAGTGCGGAGACTAAGAGAGAGATGCTATCCTGTGTCTCTCCGCTACACGACACTTTGGGCTTTGTCTCGCCATGGCTACAGCCAGACAAACGTTTGCTCCAGAAGCTGTGCAAGAGTGGTCTCGGATGGGACGAATCGTTGCGTCTAGAAGGTCGCAAAGAGTGGCAAGCTTGGTTGTCAAGCTTAGAGGCTCTTGGTGATCTCCGAGTTTCACGCTGCATGTTGTTTTTGCAGGTTATTGTTACAGAACTCTCCGAGCCGCATATATTTTGTGATGCTTCCGAAGGGGTTTATGGGGCAGCAGCATATGGATGCTTTACCTCGAATGAAGGTACCAGGGATGGTGCACTATTTTTAAGCAAGGCTAGAGTTGCACCATCCAAAGCGGTGATTATCCCGCGACTGGAATTAGCCGCAACAGTCCTGGCCATGAGGTTACGTGGAATCATCGTTAGCAACTTGGGTCAGATGCTACGATATTGTTGTTTCTGGACTGATTACATGATCATCCTCCATTATATACACAGTGTGTCGACTCGGTTCTGAACGCTTGTGGCTAACCGCCCTTCTGTGACCCATCAGTCGTCGACACCCAAACAACGGAGACACGTGGGATAAGAAGAAAATCCGGCTGAATTAGCTTTGCGTGGTTTGACGGGGGCCCCAATAAGAGCAGAGTGGTTAAAAGGCCCTAAGTTCTTGAATCGGCCTTGCAGGTCATGGTCTCCGAAACCCAACTCTCTTGTTTAGCCCAACGAAATTGAACNATTGAACTAAGGAAGACCTCGGCTCATGTTAACTTTATCGTTCAAACAAACGGTCTGCATAACCTCATTATTCGATGTTCAAGTTGGACTCGATTCCTTAGAGCCGTGGTATGGCTTACCCGGTTTAAATGCTACATTATAGAACTCCATGGCGGGCGCTCGGAAGTGACTTTGAAAGCTGGCCCTCTCAGTTCAAGGGAGATCAAAGCGATGGAGGTAGATTTGATTAGACCGGTACAATCAGAATGCCTCCCCGAATAAGTAGCCTTGCTGTCCAGGCTGTCTGGCTGTGATAGCCCCCCTGTTCTCTCTCAAAGTAGCTCCCTGAAGAAGTTGTTCCCGGTCATGATTGAAGAAGTCATACGGGTAAGAGGTCGATTGTTGCTATCAGCTTACAGTTTCGAGACCATGCACCCCATAATTTTGCCTAAGCGCCATCACACCGTTGATCTTATCATAAGATATCATCACGAG
>QNGE01004963.1:30940-51530 GCA_008508345.1 Paragonimus westermani | reverse complement strand
CATTGTATACTTTTCCTTTCATCGACAACCGAACGTCTTTTCGATGCTGCAGATGACGCAGTTTGGCAAAGGTAACTAGTGTTTATGTTATCCTCACTGATACCTCATCCGAAATATTACAGGCTGACAGATAGCGCTACCAGTGGGTCGACTGAGTATGATGAACATCAGAGCCCAAGTTATTGTTATTTTTGCAGCAGTCCCTGACTCTTCTTTTGAATATAGGAACTATTGTGTTATCAGGTGTAAGCACTAGTTGAAATACACGAATCAAAGTCCCTACTAACGTTTTGTCACAGCCCTTGGGAACAGCTGGAACAAGGTAATCTGAGTCACAGCCAAAATGCGATCATCGGCTTCAGCTGCACCCAAATCTACTGGCTGTGGCTCAACAATGCAAGAGTGTGGCAGTGACACGATAGAGGCGAGCATGCTAAAATGACCCGTGCTCCGCCCAGTAGTCTGAACGGATTATAGATAATAATGTCATCTGCCTAGTGGATATTTTCTTCCAAGAAGGCAGCAGTATGGATAGCCTTTCGAAGTTTGCTACTATTCCCATATATAACTAGCAGCGACTGGGGAAGGAGGGAGAACAAGTGGAACAGTGGTGCGCTCGACGTCGAGAACTAGAGCAAGCTAAAAATAGCCCGTGCACAAAGCTTCATTGCAGCAGCCGTCCGTCGTCGTCTGAGCAATGTCATGCTAACTCAAAACTTTCACCCAACACGGGCTCGCAATGACCGAATCGGTCCATCTGGGCGTTCACATCTTTATATACAATGACTACGTCAGTATACTAACACGCTCAAAGAAGAGCAGCTCAATCCGCGCAAACGACGTCCTTTACAGTCTTGTGACTACAGTCAGTAGGGACAATGGGAAATGGGCATGAGATTTCTAAGGGTTTGGTGCCCAGGGCTAGTCAAAAAAGAGCACATCAAGTAGGCGGTACTGCTGACAGGAATATAATTTGGCAATGTAACTGTAGTGGCTGCGCTTCAGGCTACAAATACCCCAATCCAACTGATAGCAGCGACTTTGAAGTCACTCCATGTGCACGCCCAGCGACGCGTTGGAAGCACAAGTGCCATCAGTTTGGCATGTTGACCACTAATCTTAGTTCACCTCGCCGAAAGGCAATAAGGCAATGTGTCTAAGATGTGGGTGAGGGTAGTCTATTAGCCAATCCGTCTTACATTACGAACGTTGAGGGCATCCATATTAACTCGCATACCAGGCCTAAGATGGGGAGCAATGAAGACCAAAGGAGGGGTCGTGAGGAAAACAACTTTCAAGAACAACATTAATATGGGTAACTACACCCGCCGTGAGGCCTGTAGGATTACTACACATTGGGTTGGGAGTATAAGAACCAAGTCGGATAGGACACTGGGCAATAAGTAATAGTATAGGTTCGTCTATCTAACCCGCATGGTGGAGCAGGCAAGGCGACAGACAATCGATCTGGCATGGGGTTAGTAGCCAATGCGAAACGTCACATTTCTAGACGAGCAAGAGTCATCACCAGGAAGCCCAGACCTAGACAAAAAATAGGTTACGATTACCAGCCGAAGCCCTCGACTCAACAACTTGTTGCACAAGACAGTGAAGGAGTAACAATGTGGCTAAGCTAGTACTGAACTTTGGGAATGAAACATGCGTCCTATTCCGATCAACAGCCAGAGGAACAAGGAAATGGTAGCTCGTCAAACCTATACCTGCTGACCGGTTATATACCAGTGATCCAATTGGTAAGGTCACCACATCGGTAAGGTTTAGCCTAACAGGCCGACAAGATGAGCAGGTCAACTACCACAGCGGAGTCTAGACTCTTCATGATATGAAAAGAGCACAGCTATAAGTACAACCAGTTTGGCGAAGAAAGCAAACAAAAGACTTACCTAATTCGGCGGGAAGGAACCGGATATCGTTCTCACCAGCCTTGATAACTTTTAGTTTCGAAAGTGTGCTGAAAAGTAACCGTGTAGAGCCAGGTAAGAACCATTTGCGTTAACTCATCCACAACAAACAGACTGTCAGAAGTGGGCCGTACGCTAGCTCTCTAAACCCCACCACCAATCTGAGTTTACAGAAGACCACGACTGACAAGACAAACATGGATCAGCCACACGCAGAAGAGGCACGAAAGACTAAAATTACAGAATAGGCGGCTGCTAGCAAGGCCAAGCAAACTACTGATAGGCAGAAAAAGCAGCTACAGCCATCTGCATAAATGAACACAATCGACAACGGAGACCCCGAGTGTAGTTTATGTCTGTTTATTCAGGAAAATGGCTGTCTCATCGTCAGACCACAAATGTAACCGAGGAAGGATAGCACCAAAAGCAATACGACTGGCAGCGAGAAGCGCATAAAAAACGAAAAAGTGAACGACCAAACGCATGGGAAATAGATTATCTGATCGTTATCATCACTATCAAAGAAGTATATGGGTGGTTCGCGCTGTTGTTTAACAGTGAAGGAAAAAGCAAGCTTAAGTCAAAAAAGAAGGAAGCGACTATGCCAATACCTGAAACCCTCAACATCGAGATGCCTACATTCTGTGAACAAACAACCGAACTATAAACAAAAGTAGGGCTCTTGTAACTTTCACTGCCTCGCATCATTAAGCAAACTTACACCACACACAACACGAGAAGGTACTTCGCAAAGGCTTTAACGTACAGAACTTGTTATGGATCAGTTGTGCTGAGTCTTGATGATGAGTTCGTATTGAATAAACAGGTTTACAAACGATGAGATAATAGAGTGATTGAATCTATGTTCAAACGTGGGTAGAAGAAATGACGGAAAATTTGCATGGCACTGAGTTCACACAAAAAAACCAATAACACATACAACACTCAGAACATTGCACAACCGATCAGCCCTACCCTTCTATCAAGCAGTATCCACTTGTTACGTTCACAACCCTAACACATCTTGGGATCAGGAAAGAGCATCATGGAGAGTTCAGCCAGTCAACGAGAGCGAGGAAAAATCGATGGAACACTAGTGGATTTTTGGTACAGTTTAAGTGGCACACGAACGCGTTATTAGAATAGAATCGAATAACGCGAACGTAGATCGTGTGAACGAGGCTGAAAAACTGCCTCTCACAGTGCAGGTATAGTACTGCCTTGAACCGACGTGAGAGTAAGTAATTAACTGGTGTAAGTTGTCACTTACCCAATACTTCTCGGGAAAGTTGTCAACCGGTTGCATATAACATTCAGCTCCTGCAAGTTGACCAAGCCACTGAGATTTTCGGGCAGTGCTTCCAATTCATTTGAGTCTAGACCGAGAATACGCAGCTTGCTCAAAGAAGCAATTTCATCAGGAAGTGACTGGAAAATGATTAAGAACCATAAACACCTGAGGGAGCATTAAAACACGTGATTAAATAAATAAATAAAAAGCATCTGATCGACTTGAAAGTTAACACGCAATCAAGCTGCAGTGACATAACGGTGGAAAGTGGCAATTCAAGTCGATAACCGGGTAACCGTCAAAAATCAATGTGCATCAACCGTCTACATGGTCTTCTAGGCGCATGGAACGAAATGGCTCGAGACTGAAAATCAGGTGAAATGAAAGATATAGTCACGGTGGAATAAAATAGAAGGCATTGGCTACACGTGTATCACACCAAACGGAAACACCAGTAGAGTACAGTGTGAAAGAGTAGCGCAGCAGTCGTAGAGGCACAATATTCAGGTGACAACCAGTAGGTTTGACAAATGCAGTCAAACTGTCCAAGGCAAACGTTCTACCCTCAGCTAAGACGGCAAAAATCTCAAATTCAACCTCAAATATTCGTTGGCCAACAAGTGTCAGTTCGAAACCACTAACAGGCTGGTGTTTATTTATGGTTCAACCAGTTAAAGAGCAAATATTAACTAGAAAAACAAACAAATACAAGTTATAGTAGCGGGAATGAAAAGGCGTCTGAGAAAATAGAGTGGTGTGCGGGTGGTCTAAAAAAAGAGCATACGTGGTTAACAGTGCAACAGAGACAGCAGGATAGAGCGACCGGTTATCGACTGGTTGCTATGTTAAACGATGAAACAGTTAGCTGTTTGTCCGACAAGTGACACGGAAAATTGGTGCACAATCACGTTCGAAAAGACACGGGGCAAGTAAATAAGTGTACGTCGAATGGTCACTAGTGCAAACGGCATGACAGAAGTGTTGACAATCAAAGAAGGCTACCAATGGTGCCTTGTTCGAATGAAAACATACAAACAAAATATCTCCTATATTTGGATAAAAACAAAATCTCATTAAAAGCAAATATTTCACAAGTAAGGACAATCACGCCCACGTAGGAATGGGAATATGTTGGGCATATACCAATCCATTGGGAAGTAATTTGAAGAACATTCAACAAGAATGTCAGCCTATCATAAAGAACCTACTCGTAACTGATTGAAATTTAATTCAAGCACTTCCAAATTCTCCAGTGTGCCGATTTCAGCAGGCAGGCTGGTCAAACGATTGGATCCCAGGTCCAATTCAACGATGGACTTCCAGTGAGGAAGATCTGCAAAATATTTCGGAAGAAACAGAAAGCAAGTAATTGGAATGACTGCACATGGGATCACAGACTCTGAAGATTGAATTGTGTAGATGATGATGCGCCTAAGAGAGATTGTGAAGAAACTGAGAGACCAGAAATACCGTGTGATATAGCTCTCGTAATGCTTGCTTAATTGTATACGGACCAACTTCTAACATCCTGCGAACAGAAAGTATCATAAGGGTGGTGATATGTACATTACCGATATCTACGTAACGCAACCGTTAAAATAGACATTTTTGTTAACGTTACCCCACTGCACACACGATCAGCCCTAGAATATTCATAGTAAATGTCAAACGAGCAATCGCTGAGATTGCCCTTAACGTCCACTAAGACTGCTATGGTCAAGACATAAAGTTGCAACAAAGTCACTCAATAAAGTAGGATCCAACCCGCACAATCCCACGCCACACACGCACACGCGTTTCCGAATCGCAATTCCGGTCCACAACACATCAGCAGTCTCCACTCCCACATCGTGCACACTTCTGCCCAGTTTGTGTGACTTATGCCTTGGGGGGTTTTCGCCTGCTACCCCTCGTCTGATAGTCCGATCTCGTTGAGCGATAGATCGTCCGGTCGCCCGTGTTGTCCGCACTCCGCTCGCTATGAGCATTTGGACATACCTCACTGCCGCGTTGAGGTATTCCATCGAACGTCACAATATTCGCACCTGTGGCCTAGCCATCCATCACAAAATGACTGCTTATCCCACTAACAGTCGGAACCTATGACGTCACGTAGATCAGGTTAAGTCACATATATCTGGTTTCTAGTCCCCTTCTAACTGTATGCAATTCGAGGATGACCAAGCGCAATCGAATAGAGTAAGCCTTTGGCATGTGATGTAGATGAAAAGTTGAATTTGAATTATTAAATGTGAAATATCTGTAGAAAATCCATGTACGTGGGTAACACGTTCAGTCAAAGAAAGCAGTTTCAAACGTCTCCACAGAAGTCGTTAACCTGAAATAGCCACCTACCAGCGGAAGCACAATAACAAAACGGAATTCTCTTTTTAGCGGTCATAGTGTAAGTTTAGCAAACATAGAATAAATGTCCACAACTCCATTGCGATGAACATGAAACAGCAGATGAACGTCATCCGGGCCGTCTACACTCGCATTCATTTTGGCGGGCGAGTCTAAGAGAGCAACAGCGAATTGGGCGAATGGGTGCTGCACGCACTGAAATGCAACGTGAAATGGAACTAATCACTGCCTCCTTTTGATCGCTGTAATGAAAGACCTTGTATGTGAAGACATGGGGTCACGCATTAATGATTAACTTCATACGAACCCTGTACAGAACGTGGTCACGAGCTAACAATCGTCTGGTACGGGGTAAACCATTTTATGAGACTGTTTATGCTAGCCCGACTGTATCAGCGATGGGTCATCTCCGGCCCATATCGGCTTCTCATGAATGTAGCTAGAATTCAGAGAAAGAGGTTGACCTCACGCATGTGAACCATTATGGTAGCAATATAACTGGAAGTGATTGTGTTCTCCCATTAACCCCGTCATGTTAACACTCCATCGTGGCTGATTTCCTTTTAGTTTGGACACATCAGGTAGCAGGTTTAATGGGATCAGTGATTTCGACCTGTCGCAGAAGTCCTGATCGCGGGGTTATCGATTGGAGTTAACGGGACAGTTACGGTGTCTCCTCTCGAGATAATCGAGCAACTTGATCACTGCTCACGCGCGAAAGTGGTTGAGCGTTCAGATTTGACAATTCGGTCGTGCCTAATGTGAGGTCAGTGGCGCAGTGGTCGACAGAGTTGCCCCATGAAAGCGTGACCGGAGTTCAACTACCGGTCATGGCAAGGATATGTACTACTGACGAGCTCTGATGAGAGCGAAACTCGAGTCTAGTGCTTCTTTCTAAAGAGGCTGGCTGAGAAATCTATCTGAATCTGAAGGCTGCGATCAAATGTGAGTAATGTTCAACTTGAAATCAACTAAATCTTTGATTACTCATCAGTCATCAGGTAGTGACAATTTGATGAGGTTAATTCGGTAACTATCAGATGGATGAGCAGAAACAAGTGGTGAGGTACAAGTTCGAGAACTGCAATTAAAAATGCAACATCCTTAATATTTCGACCTTAGCGGCTGTCAACAGCATGGAATGTTGCTGAAGTGAACTGCTTCTAGTCAATAGTAGGTGTTTGAGGATAACCGTTAAGAGATAAGTAAATCGAATCTAATTGATCATGCTGAAATAATCGCATGAAAGAAGTTAGGCATGAACAAGCTTCCACTGGACATAAGGTCTATGTGCATGGTTGCTGTAAAATGTGAAGGCCGGACAATGCTCATTCCCAAAGAATGAATTTCCCACCTTCAAGATGAAAACTGATCATTAAAGATTGGGAAATTCCCACGCCCAAGTTCAAACAGCAGCTTGAGATTGGATAATTTTACGTGCTAGGGCAACATTCTCATCGGTTTATATACAGTGCTGACGAGATTTCAATGAAAATATCAAAAACACCTATTACTCTTGCCAACTAGTGTCATGTGCTGCATGAAGATGACGTACAGTTGTGGCTGAAAAGAAAGGTATATGTCCACGACCGATCTGTCTTGCCGAATGGTTCGAAAACGTAGCCTGTTTGAAAGAGAGATGCCAACAGACTTGTAACTGACCATCGTTGTCTCCGCCAACTGGCTCAAACCAAGTGGGGTGATCGCATGAAGAATGTGACTGTTCGCCAACGTTCATTCGCGAAAACGTGGGATAAGCCACTCATTAGTGATTTTACTTGGGCTGAACGCCAACAAAACATTTATGGCGCTGGGCACGAAATGTGTGGACTCCGGCCAACCCGCTGAACTAAGTGCGCAGTTGTAACACACACCAGGTAGGGGAGCTCGTAATCAGTCAAAATGGCTGATTAAGGTTATCTGAGATAACAACGTACCAAGTTTTTAAACGGTGAGAAGATCCACAGTATCGCCTGTTCAGGCTCGTGAACGTTATGAATAGATAAAGGCATCCGAACAGTTTTCAACAGATCAGTTCTACGTGCTATCACTTTTGATGGCAAAAATTACCGAAACAAAAAGAAGACAAATTACCCGATTGCGCAGCTTGCACGCGTTTTCTCTGTTCCCTATGTAACCAGTGGATAAGTTCACCAGTTTAGTAAAACATTTGAAAAACGCATCACCAAAACAGCATGACAGTGTGTACCATTGAAAGGTTCCGGAAACCCAGTTTGCTGTAGGTTACCAAATCAAGAATATAAATCGGCGATTGCATTACCTACCTTGAACTGAAACACACGCATGGAGGAGACAAACAAGAGAATGTCTGCCATGGTTTCATTCGACAACAAAGACAAGTGTATCGTTGATAGCATGTTCCAGATATATGATACAAGCAGTGTTTCCAGCAGATAAGCGATAGCCGGTTGAAAAGATATTATCTGTGTGCCACAGGAATAACAGGAATACACCGTAAGAAGAGGTACTGCTGCTTGCAGTCATTGAGGAAGATGAGCATCGAACACTGTCATCGACGGAGGTATGTGTTATAAATGTGAGTACACTGTGGGGAAGAAACTAAGATTTCCGTTGACCGATTTACCGCGTATCCATAGCGACCTATGTGAGCTCGGTTTGTTCATGTATATGGCAAGGAAGCGCATACCATGAAAAGTTCATGCTAAAAAGGAGGTTTGTTCTATTTGTGACAAATTCAGACCTCATATTTGTGTGTCTGAGAGAGAGAGAAGCTAGTCTAGTTGTTGGAGGTAGGGTAAACTTGATCCTAAAGACAGAAATCTGAAGCCAAAGTTGACGTAACTTATGCTGCCCGCGAGATTCGGATATCATGTTCAGGTAGATAATTGTTCCTAAATCACGCAGCACACAAGGCCACAATCATATAAATATGGCCGCATTTGCGCTAGTCTTGGCAGGTCGAAGTTTCAGGTGAATAATACATACGTTTTAGCAAACGGCTATCTTTCTTTTCTCTGTCGTCTTGTCTTGCCGTGCCGTCATTCGTGGGTCGCGCACATCCGATCGAAGTTCAGAATATTCGGTCGGTACATTTGTTTGACGTTTCAGTGCACCGACACAGACAAATGGCTGCTTGACACCCGGTAGTTAGTATAACGTCTACGATCGCCGTTTATGCCTGCAGAAGCAACTGCGGCATAGTCGCGTGCGAACTAGTGAGTGAACACCGTGTGGGAGGGTAGTTTTCATATACACACTCATTGATAACTGCGGCTACAACAAAGCACCTTTTTCATCTTCAGCAGTACTTGTGATAACGCAAGAAAGCGTAGCGTAGCGCTTTTTTGTTAGTGTAAGGTAAACAAGTTTTCGGCAAGTTTTATTCTACGCGAAGTGCATGCACCGTGATTGGCTTGTATGAAGTATGGGCTAATTGTGAGAACATTAGATGGACACCCGACTAAGATATTAGTAACATAAAGAGTGATTGATGAATCGAAAATATAGTCAAAGTGACAAATTGGTCATTTTAAGGCGGTAACGCTTTCAGAGTGTTATGCTGTTAGTGAAACAACAGTGCGCAACAGATGAGCAGCATTCTCTACGAAGGTGGATATTTCAAATGGGACTTGCTCGATCTACCTGCACTTGGACATTCAGATGTGATCCTTAGGTTCAACAGACCGATCGAACCACAACGAGGCAAATATTGACATTCTGTTTACCACAACGTAACACGAAACAGGCCACCAATAATAACCGAACTTATGCGCCGCTTGTGGGAAAATAATCAGCAAACAGGATCTGAAACATGCCGCTCGTGTGGCTGCCACCTGCCGTACGTGAGGTTACAGTGATACACTTGATCGACCAACTAACCCAAAGTCAACTACATACGAACTCAGAGGGACCATAGTGAATTCTAGCTCGAGTGCATGAACATGACAATATTGCAGGTTGTAAAAATGCATGTTTACAACACCCACATACTAATGGATTCGGTGGTCCGTACATGATCCATGTGCGTGTGTGCGTGTTAATGCGATGAGCAGCCGATAAACTGTGGGTCAACCACCAATTGCAAAATTAGACGTGAGCGCACGCACGCACCAACAAATCAGCTGGGCGTGGTGTGCACATAGAACGGACGCTCGAGTCAGACAAACAGAACACAGCGGATGTGACGGTTGGCATGCGTAGTAGACGATTTTTTGGCGAACGTGCATCCACAATAGTCATGCTTGTGTGTGTGTGTGTGTTAAGAATTGGCAACCGGTGTTTATTCAGCACTTACCCGCTGGCACGAGGAACGTGATGTTGTTGTCACATAGATTCAACCGGGTCAGCCCGTTGGCTTCCGTGAATATGGCGGACGGAATGTCTGATATTCGGTTGTGATCGATGTTCAAAGACTGTGCGTGTGAGTACACGTTCACGTGATTGAGAGACAGGTGGAAATTGAAAACAACAGCAGTTCATAATATGCGATGCAAGCCAGAAGGAATGATCGGATTAAACGTCAAGATAATGTGATATTATTGAGAAACAGAGTACGTGCATTCCAACCCAGAATTGAGAAACGTCAGGGTTGAGGTTTCTGCTGTATTAATCGTGTCGGTAAAATTACATTTCACGCACAATTACGCATTGGAGATGTCATTAAACAGGGCAGAAAGGACGCAACAAAGTATTTGCCTTCTAAATATCCATAGGCTCCACAAAAGATTGCAAAAAGTTAAAAGTCGAATCGGTGTAATAATGGTTATTGATCACTGTTCACAATTAAAAAAATCAAAAGGTGGTGAAAAATAACGTGTCATAATCTGGTAATGACTTGAACTAAAGCTTTGACTTGAATTTATGTTTCTTATTCAAACATTGGTGTATAGGTAGAACGAACAGTAGGAAGCTGCGAAACTTGATCAGAAGCCATGACACAGGCCCATCCAAAAAAACGTATGGGAGAAATGATTCAAGTCCGTCAAAATTGAAAACCACAATACCTTTGGATGTGAACTTCGCTCGCAACACCTAGTCGCCCGGCTGAAATTCTGTTGAACTAAGAACGATCATTCTTTCGCCAAATGTGCTTTGATTTTTTTTATTCTGAGAGGCCACCAAAACGATGGCTTCCCTTCGTTAAAAAAAAACTCGGTGGCAAAGAAGTAAGTTTCAACTGGCTTAGATCGAATAGTTTCGTAATTTTGACCAGCAAACCCATTTCCGAATGCATATTCCATCTACCAATCATCTGCATTCCAAACATGTGACATGGAATAAGCAGCTTTTAAGAGTGTGATTTTATTGTTCGTGGATGATTTGTTAGAAAAGGCGAAATTGAGAAATGTTCAACGCTCAAAATCAGATCTAACGATATCGGTACTTCGGCGGGCACTGAGTGTACTGATTCTCAGGTCCACATGAAAGCAGGCTACGGAACAGCTTATAGTATGATAAACAGCATCGAAGGCCGGTTGGTTTGAATACCACACAGCTTAACACGACTAGATCTGACACAAAAACGTTGAGCATAACAAGCAAAGGCTAAAGGTCTTCGTTCACGTCGAACGACCGAATAGCTATGGGAACTGTCGGAA
Source organism: Paragonimus westermani (assembly GCA_008508345.1). NCBI lineage: Eukaryota > Metazoa > Platyhelminthes > Trematoda > Plagiorchiida > Troglotrematidae > Paragonimus > Paragonimus westermani. The sequence continues at coordinate 40,374 of QNGE01004963.1, read as the reverse complement.
AAATTGGCGCAACAAAGGTGAGTGCAGCATCAGAGGTTAGTAATCACCACCGAATTGAGGGTATTCGACGTCGAATTGCAAATTCGTATGGTAACACGTATTTTAACTTACACAAGTTGACATGACTCAACCAAATCAATCAACCACTGAAGCAGTACCCATGTGGAATAACTTTTGAAAGAGTGGCAGATGCTGGTAGTTAGTCGCTGTGGATAAGATGTAGTGGTTAACAGAAGGAATTTAGTGGAAGTATTGGTCGATGTCACTTGCAACCCACGGCTAGTGGCATAAAAATCTAGCAGGCACTCCCGGGAAATCACGGCACAGTGAACGGTGGTGTCTTCACGCCAGAGGGGTAGTGGATGAATGCTTACGAACACAACTTCATATGAAAGGGATTAGTGTGTCAGGGTAACAGATTGAGGGGTTTACAGAAAAACCTTACTTCAACAAAAATAACCAAAAAATCAGGAAAAAACGTTATAGCGGGAGGGAGTAGTAGATAAATCATGTGTCGGAAAGAAATCCGATTGAAGTGGCTCCAACCGAGGTCTGTAGCTCTAAAAGCGAGTCAAAGTAGCGGTATTAGTAATCTACTGAAGTGATCATATCCGGGTGCAGTGACTCCAAATCCCGAGAATGCTAGCGACTGAGCTCCATCACTACGCCATACAACAGCTGTATTTTAAGTCAAAGGAACCCTGTGAAAAGTGTCAAACAGGATAATACATCGGAAAACACTAAGAACCTCCGGAACATGGAACTGGTTCTCAGCTGAGGGTATTCCCTTGAACCCAGTCTATGTACACAATTCCAAAGACAATAGTGATGTGACCGTACAAACATTTCATTTCTGCACTCGAGGGACTTTGAGTCATTACCTCAACTCCAAAGCAGTGCAGCATACAAATCCGAAAGGCTAAGCGTAAAACTGTCCTGATTGTTCAACTTTGGGCTATCAGACGTGACTGCGCCGGAAACGGAAGAAGAGAGAGTTCGTCAACGAGCTGACAAGTGAATACAATACACACGCCTAATTATTAATCGACATATAGACAAACGCCAGTTTTTGAAGTCTTCTGATTTTCACCATCCTCCTCTCACAATCCATTGCCTCAGATATTGGCGGCCTCTACCTTGAAACACTACATTCTCTGCCAAAGTAGTCGTCAGAACTGGAAGATGCGGGTTACTGTGTACCCTACAGGTGCATACGATACACAGAGAGAGAGGGACAGACTGTGAGTTGGTACGCTTCTTAACATCCTCAAACATTGAACCACAGCAACAAAGTATAACTCCATGTGATTCATAGTTGAAAAAACACGCTCAACTAAAATGAAAAGTGTGAACCCTTTGGATCTAAGGCCGGGTAATCCAGGGAGTGAAAGACTAAACTTAATAGCACTTATACACATAATAGTGCGTCAGAGAATGCTAATGAGGAAAATTGGAAAACGGCGGAAACAAAAAGGAAACTACTTCAAAAGTGGACAATCAAGGGAAGAACACAAAGTATGTACAGTTGAAACCTGTTACAGTCAGAGTAAACATAACCCGAAGAACACGATTCTGCCGTCAGAAATAAGATGTTTCAATCCGTTACTGAGATATGCATCCGTGTGAGATTCAAACGTCTTTACGCGTGCTCGCGTGGCCACAAGGTCAATGGGTTTCTACCATTACCGACCAATTTCTCATGCAAATTTGCAAAGCGTCTGGTGGCTAAATACATTGCCTATCCGGAGTCTGCTTTGCCCGCGTTTTCATTGGTTCTTGTCGTTCGCATTTTGGGGCCCAACCGGAAGGGGTTTCTACTCGCATTCTTCGTTCACCGTTGTTCGTATCAGTTATTCGCGTTCGTGTTCAGTAGGACTCCGTTATAACAAAATCATTCTTATTTAGAAGAACGTGATACTTTCGAACAAACGAGCAATATTGAGAAGGCATTTAACAGAACACGCGGAATTTGTATGTCGACCAGTTCCGAAGAACATAAAGAAGTGCAGAACGATATTAGATAAATCGAACGAGGTCGTTCACGCTAGTGCAGAAAGGAAACAGCCAAATTATTAGTCGCGTGAACCTAACAAACGTGTGTGTGGATGGTGGTAACCAATGGTAAATCGGGTGCAACCTGAATTACACAAAACAACTTACATAGCATGTCCGAAATTGACCTGGACCACCAGTAGGGAAACTAGTGAAGGAGTTTCTAGAGAGCGTGATGTTTTTCAACTTGGGCAAGTTGCACAAGAGATCGTCCTGAAGATGAAGAGAGTATCGGAGGGTAGAGAGAAGACGTGAAAACAACACGAAATATCATCCTGAATGAACAGAGAACATCTAGTCAAAAAATAGTAGCGGAAAGTGGTCTGGACAAACAAAGTATCTATCTATTTCAGCTCTAGCCTACAAAAGTAGACCAAAAGAATAATGCGACCTCACGGTTGAGAAGTAATTCATGGTAGAGTTATGAATTGTTCGAAAAAATCGATCACTCTCGAACATCCATACTCAATTGAATAAGCATAGTCCTTGAGTCTTTTGGAATGAATGAAAGTGAGCAATAGATCAATATAACTTCTGGACCTCCTCAAACAGCATGCATCTCATGTAAGCTCTGTAAAGAAAACCCTAGTAGGCGTCTCTTTACAGTGCGAATGCTTTAATCACCAACAATGAACTGTTCCGTTGCCGGCTGCTAACGCAAGATGGAGGTTCCAAAAAACTGACCAAGATCATACTAGGAGAAGGCAAAGATAGCACTGGTGATCGCTGGCTTGAATGGGTAGTTGGATGGGTGCACATACGACGACGATGTAAGAACCGTTGTCAGAAATGATATGATATGAAGCAAGAAGCATAAACTCATTTCGATGAGTCCAACTTATTCGAATCGGTCAACACAACGGAAACGCCTAAGAACATTGACATGTACCGTCTCAACCTCGAACAGCAGTGCATCGTGCACATTGGATAGTGGGGCCTCGAACGAAAAGCGTACGAACAGGCGAGTTGGTTTTCGTCTGAATACGAACCGCGAACATTGTGTTTCCCCTCACCATATGAGACTGACTCTTGAATTAACATAATCAAAATCATACCAAACAGCCAACTAACGAACCACACAACTACTATCGTAGCAAGCAAAACCGAATATGTACGTATGAAATTCATTAACTCGACGTTTGTCGATATAGATACTCAACATCCTACACTATCACACATCTGATAATGCGCCACTTTTGATTTTAAGTATTGCCGGGAACATCCGAGATTAGTAATATGTTATGGGTTAAAAACACTAATTTAAATTCACTTGCGACTTAAATAAAGCGCTATTATAGCCACGGAACTTTAGTTCGAGAGATTGGAAAGACTAGGAATGTATACCCTGGGTCGGTCAAGTAAAAATCTAGAGGACGCACTGTATCAGTGGCTTGTTATGGGGGGCTCGCGGAACATAATGATCATCGACAGCGTATGAAAGTGTGGCAAATGCCCCCAAAAAACTGTCTAATTAACCCGTAATGAACATTTATTACTTTGTAAAGTTGAACTTCTCTTTTTCATTTCTTGCGCCTATTAACATACTGGACTCTGGTTCGCTGACTTATGATCTAGAACGTTTTTCATGTGCTTCACTGAACATTATTCACAAGGTCGCTTGATGAAATATAAATACTCAAGAGCTCCGCTTGTCATCTTTATAAAGACCAGTGTCTTTCCTTCATAGTCGGTTTGCGTATCAGCTCTTCGGGGTTATTGCAGAGCGAAGGGATTGCTATAGCTCCATTGTATTCACCCGATCGTTTCGTGATACAACAGAAAGTGGACGCCAAAAGCGTAAAAGCTATAATTGGTAGGTTGACGAGGAAGTAAAATTCAATGGAGTTGTGAAAATGGAAAAAGTCCCGCCTGAGAAAACAGGCGAATGCAAAGTACTTGAAGCAAACACGTCGTCGGTGAAAACGGTTCGGCTGAGTACGCAGTAACCACGGAAACAGTGGCAAAACTAAACGCCAAACAGGCAGATGACAAAATGGCCAGTCTATGACTCAGAAAAGCTCGTTCTGCTTTTCCCCTCAAAACCAAACAAATGAGAAGTGTTTGATGCTAGCGCACTGTTTTCTAAGTAATCTAACCTGAAAGTGAGATAATGGCAGCGTAAACAGCTCATCAACGCGGGTTTCAGCCACAAAACGCCAGGAGTCCACAGACGTTGCCCGCTGGTAATTGGGCAGGCACGAAAACTTGACAGTTTTAAACGATATACAGCTCAATTCTGCTATACACATCACACAAGCGAAATCAGATCAGTGCTGTGACCTCCAGTGTAGTCATTAGAAGGTGATGCACACAGAGAGACAGATCCTCAAGTGATTCGCCTAATCTATACTGAGGCTAGCTATAGGTTACAATGACTGGGTGGGGATTAAAACCAATCATCTTCTCAACCGTCAACTGTATACACATATCAGACTGAATGGAAAGCTGAAACGGCCAGCTATCAGTGTCCCAAATGGAAAACTAGAACACTGGACAGTGGAAGTGCTAAAGCTCACACAATCCACAGCAAGCCATGGATATCAAAGCACTGCAATATAGAAGACGTGAAAGATAAACTGTGGGCAGAAGAACGACCGATAAAAAATGCAACTGAATGAAGCGAAGTCCTTTCACGAAATGACGCATGCCAACTAGTTCACAACAAGTAGGGTGATCAGATAAGCAATACATACGCTCGCAGGCACGATTTCGGAACGCTCGGGATATGCGATCAATTGGTCAACTAATCACTTTGCACAGTCTACGATGGTTGGGTCACGTACTCCGCATGTCGGTTGAAAGTTTACCGCACCAGGCAAGTCGTACTGAGAGTACAACTACATGCACCAAAGTGGTTACGAAATGAGAACGCCCACTGCTCCGTTGAGCAAATTCAGTAGGTATCGCCTGCTTGGTTGAAGTCCTCGTCACCACTCAAATCGCCGGTTAGAAACGTCATCCCAGATGCCAATGTGTCGCGTTCGATGACACGTCGGCATGCGCATAACTTCTGGTTCTTTCGTTTATTCCTCTCTTATGTTATGATCTTTTCAGTAACGTTTCTTTTCTCTGGGATATTCCACGTCACTGTTAAGGTGAGTGGCGGTCCGAGTCACAGTACCGTCTGGTCAGGTACTGTGATACGGTCTTAATGGCCGTTATTAATGTTGTGTGAGTTAGGAAAACCTCAAAACTTCGAAAGCCCAGTGAGTGAATTTAACCTACCGAAACTTGATGCGCCTCTTAGTGCAGTCTTCAACCCGATGTGTCGCGAAAACTAAATTGGACCTGGGCGCAAAGACGACATGTGCACCTCCATAAACTAGGAGACTCAGCTATACGAATTCAGGATCCCAACAACGGAGCCAATTATGTCAAGCGGACTAAGAGATGGAATTTTACCAAATTGCAGTCTCTTTGACATTTAAATTAACGACAGGAATTTATCCCGTACTCCAGTCCGCCGTCTGACAGCACCAAACGTTGAACCGAACAACTCGATTGAGAACCCCGATTGTTTAGCCGTCTGGGTTTACGCGTTCTCGTAAAGGTTCCGCTAGCATACAGACGACATTTTGCAACCGTAATACTGCAATGTTATGACATCTGTCGCACACGATGTAAAAGGTCGCCTAATCTGCTGCATTCAGAGGACCACTTACCGCTCACTGTGCTATCCAAGTTAGCTCTGAGACTCCTCAATAGCGAGTTTTGATAATTTACCTAGGCACCCTAGAACGCACGGCTAAACACAGCAACACTGCCCCCAGCGTGTCCAATGTCTAGTTCACATTATAAACAACCCAGTCTTGGAGCGTGATTTAATATAGGTGTTTTCAAAGTTTATATTTAAAATAGAAACGTCAAAAGACCACCGCTGCTCAGAGGCTGGGAAAACTGAAAGATGGGGCATGTTACATTCAGAATACTGGGATCCATAGTAGTAGTCAACATCTTACAGCATCGAAAATATATACTGGATATTGGTTGCGAACTTCGAGTAACTTCGTAGAAAACGTTATCGGACAGACTGAAGCAGGTATAGTTCTCGTCACAAAAACTGCAACGGTACATTGAAACCTTGTTAACAGTAGGTCCTGCATTCAGCTTGGCAGACACCTTTAACAGCAACTCTAGGTGTACAGCCCTCCACTGTACATGCGCCCGCCCTTAATGATGCAGTGCTGACGACAACTTTCATCCGGGCTCAAATAGTTTCATCAAATCGAGATATGGTTTCAATACGACAAATTTTGCTGGAAATATGAACATCCGGAGTGACCGAATAAACCAAACCGAACGCAATAAAGTTGCTCTATTCACCAAAGGCGGTGGAAGCTCAATCATCATTACAATCATACATTAGGCAATAGTAACGAATGGGTTTTATAGTGGGCACCACACAGATCTGATATCGGCGGTATTCACTGCTTCCAGTTATCTTTCGAATATGACTTTTCCTGGGATGTGTATTAGATTCTAACACTATGATGCTGATGTCCAACAAGGCCACGCGGATTCCGCACCTTCCTAGTGACTAAAGATGACAAGTTACCACCACCAGCAGCACAACACACCATCATAGTGAAGTGCTCCTCAAAGCAAGTGATTCGGTAACACACTTCAAACGTCTTGAGATCTCGCGCCACAAAGTCACTGTTAACCATACGTTATCACCGACACAGCATTCAAGCAGGGATTTAACCGCCCAGTCTCCACTGACCTACTCTTCCCGTTGCCATTCTGTTGGCTTCGCCGGGTAACAGACGTGATGCTGTCTTGCCCGAAACACACTAGGTGTTTGCTACTGTACTTAAAACAATTCCATACGGCTTTTCAGAAAATCAGCAACCACTCTCTCTTGAGCGTTCAGATTTGATAATTCGGTCGTGCCTAATGTGAGATCAATGGCGCAGTGGTTAACACGGTTGCCTCATGATTGGAATGGCCGGAGGTCAAATCCCGACCGTGGCAAGGATATGCACTACTGAGCTCTAATGAGAGCGAAACTCGAGTCTAGTGCTTCTTTTCGAAAGAGGCTGGCTGGAAAGTCTATCTGAATGCGAACGCTGCGATCAAATGTGAGTGATGGTCAACTTGAAAACAAACCAAATCCCCGACTACTCATCAGCACTCTCTCTTGGTTGAACACTATTGATAAACAGGTTTTATGAGAGTGTGAAAACCGATCAAAGATATTGAGATCTAAGTCCATATTCCAAAGGTGCACCATTTTCCCATAATTTTAGGTTCATTCCGGATCACGTTATGAACTTGTGGTTTGCCCATTTTTCAGTTAGAAACGGAAGTTGTCCCACGAAAAATCTCTTTCTCAGGAGTACAATATTCTTCACCTTGTACTCCAAAGAAGGCGTAACGCCGTCGGATGTCTTCGCACAGGAGGTCGTTTCAATCAGTGATGAGTGCCAACGACTACATTGTTCCCACACGTCAACGACTGATGAAGCAGCATAGGGTCTGAAGTTCAAGTCACACCACAAGACAAAAAGGGCGGCGGTAGTTCGCAATGAACTCACTTCGTAGTACGCATTGTTCATGCGATCACTGTTGAACGTTATTGATTCGTTCAGTAATCAAGGTTTACGCGAATCTGCATGTGATTCTCGTTCGATTAACGACCAACCGTGAAGCAGCACCCAGCAGTTACAATAGACCAACTCGACAGAGAGGAACGACCACAATCACTGTTAAATCCTCATACTGACACGAGTGTGCTTGAGAGCTCGTTATAAACTAGTAAGTTCTTTTGGCCCCGCCAGAGGGATGTTTGTTCTACAAATACCATCTTCAACAACAATCTCCATGGGGGAATGGGCAGGGTCTCATAACAAGAAACCACTACATCTCCTTTCTTAATCTAGACCAGAATAGTTAAATATTACGCCGGAGAAAATACAGTCGTTAAGTGGATTCGCTAAATGCAGAAGAATGGATGGCGTATTAACAGTATTCGGACACAAACAATTGTCATAAATACATGGGTCTGAACATAAAATTCCGCCTTGGCTTTAAGGCTCTATCGAGTAAGCGTTTTGAAACAGCCCGCATTTGAAGACCACAAGAGTTTGGGAGCCGGGTATACAAATAGTGGCTTTCGATGGGAATGACGAATGTTGGCGAATTAACGTGAACTAGCGTGAATCCGTTCTCTGTCCAGCACTACTGGTGAAGGAGTTGCTGACGAAGAGAGTCCGCTAAAGATGGAATTACTATATAAGTCATATCGTATCGAATGACATCTTCATTGCCAGTCGTCCCAGTGCCAACAAGTAAACGTTTCACTAAACAAAACCGCCGCTCAATACTTGAAATAAAGAACTAAAGCTTCATAAAATTGAACATCCCTTGAAGCTGACCCCAACTTTCGTTTTCAGGTGGACTTTTCGGCTGCTTCTGTCGAAACCAATCGCTCCTGAGTTCATCAGTGGTGCATAGTGTTGTTTTAGTCTTCATTGAGAGCCATTAATTTAGAGTATATTTCACTTGCACTGTGGCAATTGTGTATGCACCATAAACCGTCAAGGACAGTAGTTTTCGGATCTCAAACAAACACAACATAACTCACGGGTAACGATCGAAGCCAACAGTGTTGACTGAATCTAGTATTGGGCTCTGAATGGAATTTCCATCCGGTCACATGAAATCACAAATGCGCATACACACAGAACGCAGGCCAATCTGTTAACGGTCGTGTCACGTGACCAGGCAGACAAACAATCAGCACATACACCAAACAGACTAATAATAACCAAAAGTCGAAGTGTCGCTCAACAAGTTTAAGGGTTTCTGTGCTTCTAACTTGAAGAGGTCATCGATTGAAGTTAACAAGGCAGTTCCTGCCCCGTCTCGAAGCGAACGGGCAACTTGAGCATTACTCATAAGAGGAAATGGTTGGGTAGTTGCATACGTGCTTAGTGTGAGGTCAGTCGCGTAGTGGTCAACAAGGTTGTTTCATGAAGTTCTAGCCGGAGTTCTAGTCCCGGTTGTGACAAGGATGTGCAATAGCGATCATCATCATCATAGATAGCAATACATCAGTGGTTCACACTAATGCTTAACTGCCACACAACCATGAAAAGACAGCAAACCTCATATAGAAAGAGAGAAGGAAAAAGAAGGGGACGGGAAGGGACCTAACTACCGAAAATAACTACGTCCATATTCAAACATTCAACATCAAGGTGCCTACACCTTGCAAACAAACAACCGAGCTGCAAGTGAGAGTAAGGCGTCATCAGCGATACAGCTTCCTTACGGCTTTCACTGCACCGCGTCATTAAATGCACTCACTTCACAGACAGCTCGGCCAAACAACGACAACATTCACGCCACTGAGCTCGATTAGCCGCCATCTCACCTAG
>QNGE01004963.1:0-28892 GCA_008508345.1 Paragonimus westermani | reverse complement strand
CACCTATAACTAACAGCTATGTGGTCTATCTGAGACCAGGTCTGACTCAGAGAGGGAGGGCGCCAAGTATAGCAATGACGTGCACGATGCCTAAAACTAGTGCTGGCTAAAAACAGCCTATGTTCGGCGCACAGCTGCAACAGTCGCCCACCACTGTCCGACCGATGTGATGCTATCCCAAACCTGCCACCTAAACGAGATTCGGCCTCACCAAGGCGGCCGACCTGGGCGTTCATATCTCCTGCCAGAACGACTATATCAGAACCACGTGTTGACCGGAGGAGAGCGGCCAGATCCGAATAAAAGAAGTCCTTGACGCCGACGTCACTACAGTCAGTTGGAGCATAAGCAGACACAACGAAAAGATTTCTGACGCTTTGGCGTCTAGAACTGACCCTAACAGAACCTGCCAAACGGACGGCACAAAGTCTACTATTAACAGGAATCCAATCTACCAATGCGGCCGCGGCCGTCGTGCTCAGGACTATACCTACTCCAGCCTGACCGGTGACGGCGGCTGGAGAGTCACCTGAAGTGTATAACCAGAAAGTGCGGGTGCCGTTAATTCCATACGTTGACTACTGTCGTGGATTCTAGTCTCTGAGATACAGCAAACATCAATATGTAGCGAGTCTAACGTTCGTGCGAGAGCAGACTGTTGACCAATTTGTTCTAGAGTACGAACATTGTAGGCACCTATATTAATTTGAGTTCTAGGTCGAAGCACAGGACGAGGGAGGTCTGAGACTGGGTGGCGAGAGCTGGGACTTATCGGCACAGTGTTACTATGATTAATTATATCTGCTGTGGGACCTGCAGAGAAGTCATCAGAATTCGGAATCGAGAGCGAAACTCGAGTACAGTGATTCTTTTCGCATAGGGCTGGCTGGAAAATCTATGGGAAAACCGCAGTTGTGACTAATTGTGATGTGCAACATATACATTTCAAATCTGTTGAATTCACAAACGTCACCCTTTTGAGCATGTCAGAGATGAAATAAGAGGTACTCAGTACGCAGTGTGAAGGCTGGCAGTTCAAAGAATGACGAGCTACGAAGTACGCAAAATGCTAAGTTGAAATCGAGCATTTTCAACAGCAATTGTTTATATCATTAGTGAAAGCCCTAAAAGAACGCGGCGCCACTTCAGAGGGCGAATTGACGGCAGACGACTATAATGGAATCTGTGTGAATTTCATCGGAATTTTTATCCCACAGATGGAGTAATATTGGTAGTGATGATTGGTCGACTTAACTAACAGCAACCATTTGGTCAAGTTATTCTGTTTTTCAAGAAATTGGTCTATGAACCTTAGAAGGTGAATGTCTGACATTTTCACAACCATATAAACAGTCGATTCTTCAATGTACGCTAGCCAACGGATATTCTGATTGACAAAAAGAATGGAACTACTCCGATTTTCACTGCCTTCCACCGCAAGAAAACCCTCCAAATGTTGTCCAAAATGGATTCGAAGAACCTATCAATCAAAACGGGCACGAATTTCACCATCAAAACCAACGAGTTTCACATACGCACGTGGTCCATGTAAATCCGACACATCACGCGAACTGTCACACTTCATAGTCACCGTTACGGTCAGAGAGAGATAGTAACGCAATTAAGAAAGAAATGCATTAACCCATTTAACCATCAATGTTACAGACAGATACCTACGACTGTCATGCCTAGTCAGTCAGCTGCAATAGGGCATAAGGAAATGTGTGGCCTATGTAAGTAAACAGTCGTGGGTACGGAATCACAGAAACGTGTACACATAAGCTAATAATGTGAAGCACAGATTAAATGTGCGACGTATGCTAACAACAACACGTAGGTGCATGTGGGCGTACAACAAAAAATCGACTCTCCGACGAAACGTCAACAGAGTGTGGCATGCAACGCAGTTCTGCAGGAGAATGCACGTGCGCGTAGGCTGGAAAGGACGGGTTCCAAGTGTCTCCAATCACTTGAATAATATCAATGCTAAAGACAGAAATTACCATATGAACTGGTGAATTCTTGCAGACTAGTTTACTTGAGAGGAGGAACTTTAAGAGGAAAAAACCGGAACGCTTTATTTCTAAACTGGACATAAGTCAAACCACCGTATGGCAGATGATTTAAACAAAACGAAGATCACAGTGAAAAACGGAACAGTCATAGTAGATGGAAATTGAAAAATGTGAAACTTCCTAAACAGAAAACTAGCATTAAAATCAACGTGCTACTTTAAGCAAAATGGAACTACTGATTAAAATGTGGAGGAATTTCACCGGTTTGTCCGACTAATTTCAACGTGACATTCATCGTGGCATTTTTCGCCTGCGAATATGTTAGAACCGGTCAGGCAAGGACCGCTCAAATAAAGCTTACGTGACTCTTACACTTTCGTACTCTTGAATAAACAACTTAATTCAACTGGACACACCGCTTTCACCAAAATATCTTGCGCAGTTACGGACGCTGCAGAAAATGTGACCAACAAGCTCGATAAGAAGGGCACACAAATACCAGTTGCCGAAATCGAACAATTGTTTTCGTTGCGTAGTTACAAAGTACAGTTTAAGAACAGCTAGAAAACAAGCGGTTAAGATTATCCGCGTGTGAACTCAACGTCTATGAAAGGTACATACAATGATTAGTCCGATAACATGAAAACTTCGATTCTCTGATTATCCGAACAATGCACGCCAGTAATGTTTTGATGTTGTAATGCATTCTGTTTGATGACGAACCGATAAAGTGAGCTATGTCGTGATTGGTAGGAATTTATGATCGTTTTCAAAGGAGGACCTAACATTCGTTTGTAACACGGCCAGTCAGAACGAGTGACGGAGAAAGAAACACGTTAGGATGAATTTTGTCCGAGTTACGTGACAACATGGACGCCGTAGGCAGTAACAAACAGCAAGCGGTCGGCCAAAGCGAAACCGTACAGAACTACGGGTACCATTCAGTGATGGCGTGTATGTGTCGGGTGAATTCAAAGAATCTTTTTATTGCCATCGTCTTAACCAACGGAGAAGCGCTCCTAGGGAGCTAACGCAGCTTCCAACCACGCATAAAGTTACTGGACCACAATTTGTCTAAGGAACTGGATTGAATCAGCACGGCGGGCAATTTGAACACATGATGAACAGACGGTAAACAACACGTACCACAGTTGAACGCAGCGCCGAAGGTCAAGCTGACAGACACTACCATTACATCGTCGAAACAACAAAGTTATTAGTCTTCTGGAAGTCAGCGCATAGCTATCTCTAAAACCGACGGACAAGAAGTACCTCCCCATAATCCTTCTCCACAAATTCCAAGTAAGTAGAAAATTCCGTCTCACCAAAAATCATAAACTGAGCTTCCATTAGTCCTGTCCTCCGGTAACATCTGAACCCACTGCACGATCAGTAAAAGTGTCATTCGTACTACTGTCAATCACATCAATGGTACTGATCTGAAGGAATAAGTTGAATCGACAGGAGCCGCCTACACAGCAATGATCAATGTGACTGATTAGCTGATAACTGTGACTATCGGGAAATACTTTGATTATGTAATTACACAAAGCTTAAAATGTACGACCATGAGCACAATTGGCTTACGGGTAGTGAGGACAGTTGATTATTCTCCACATTGAACTCATCCAACTCCTTGCAACGAGATAAACTCTTCGGGATTGCTATCAGCTGGTTATACCTGTGGATGTAGAAACAAAAGGACAGCGGTGATCAAGTGTTTCACAAGGTATAAAAGAATGACGAAGACAAGTTACGTAGACACCACACGTATACACATACACACGCTTGCTTACTTGACGGACAGTTTACACAAGTTTACCAGATTTCCCATGCTTTCAGGAAGTCGCTCAAGTTGATTGTGCTGTAAATTGAGATTCCGCAAGGCTCTGCAATCACCAATACCTGCCAAATGAAAACCAGCAGACACAAGATGCTTAACATCGAGCAGAGGAAATCGGATAAACAAACAAGAACAAACCAAATACAAAAAGGTAGGCTGGACATCTGGATAACACAGCCGATTACTAAGTTACGCCTATCAGTAACAGGTACAGCAGATATCCCTGAGGGGCTTGTGTATAAAAATCAAGAAGAGCTTTACGTGTACCTCAGGAGTTAGATACTTAGCGTTCAACACACGACAGAAATCACGCCGCTGATTTTTTGTTTTTAGCCTCTGAATGAAATCTCGTCAACACAAAGAATCCATCACGATTAAGTGCAATAGTTAAGTGCAAAACCAAATAATTTACGGGCTAGGGGCTGAGAAGAGTGCTGTGATCAAACTGAAGACGTGGACATGCCTTTAATTTGACAGTCTGTACCGTATGGCAGCCGGTGGATTAGTTAAATTTTGCATGAGGTACCAAGGGACTAGAGTTTTATGGACTTCTACTTGATGGTTTAGGTGGCGCAAGTAACTCCGTCCATATGGGCATCGCACCATCCACTTTCGTCCAATGGTTTAGAGACTTCCTGATGGAAATTCGCAGATCCTTACTGAGCAGGGGGTTAACTTAACTTGCCGGTGTAGTTAGAAGGAAACGTTACTTCAAAAGTAAGTAATTAAAAGGTAAATCAGCGTTGGTCAGTGTTGGCCGACGAAGGATCGGCTCAGACGATTGGCGCGCTGAGCACATCGATTGCAAGGGTTCAACTTTACCATGGGATATGTCAACGGCGCAAACAATGGGGTACCTGATGCACTGTCGTGGCCAATACAGGAAAATGAGCTGCCAACTGAAGCCATACTCGTGAATGCAATACTGGTTATCGAGCAAGACCCTCAAGTACGCGAAATGTGAGCATCTACTAGTAGGAACCAAACCCAAGAAGTGGGCTTCGGGATTGAATGAACTGTTACAGATCTTGGACAGGCTACATATGGAGGGTAGCTAACTCGCCATCGATGTGAAAGCGTAGGAAGGGCTGCGACCTCGAAGACCGCCATTCCTTCCAGTGGATCAGAGGGAACGTGTGATTCGACTGGCACATACTGATGATCACACAGCGCGCGAACGCGTGTTCGAACTACTGAGGTGAAGGGTATCTTGGTCCGCGATGTGGAAGGATGTGATCGACTTCATTCGAGTCCGCCCCAACTGCCAACAGAACCGGGAGACAACGACAACACTGCCGATGCAACCCATCGTAACAGAGTGGGCCGCACACACCTGAGGTATAGACATTTTTGGTCCGATCTCAACAAGTCCAGATGCAAATCGCTACATAGTTGTCATGATCACCCATTTCCCACGATGAGTGAAAGCCACTCCAACGGCAGCTCAAACAAGCACGCTTTCGTGAACAATGTCCTGGCTCGTTTTGGAGTCTCCTGCAAAGTTATCACAGATCAGGGCCCATGCTTTAAGGGACGGCAGTTTCAGATGTTGAAGAATTGGGGAATTCATGGCCTGAGAGCGTCGCTGTACCATCCACAAACGAACGGGTTGACGGAGCGTTTCAATCGCACATTGAAGGAATGGCTGAATAGTACAGGAATTAACTGGGAAGAGGGGCCACCAGGTGTTTTGTTCCGATACCGCGCAATGAAGCACGTAACAACTGAGAGTTCACCATTCGACCCGACTTAGGGGAGGGAACCAAGGATTCCCTTGGATATCTGTGGGTCCAGAGACAGAGAGGAACAATTAATACCGCAAGAACGACGATGTCTGGAACAGCGAGTGCTTGAACGGATAGCAGAAAGACAACACCGAAATAAACAAAGTTATGACGTGAGGCACAAACATAAATGGCGCCCGTTCAAGATCGGAGACTACGGTGGAGCAGATAATTCACCACCACGAGCCGCAGGAATATGAGATTCCAGATCAACCAAGGTCTTCGTGGGCGATGGATCAATGCTATACACTTGGAACCTTGGCACAATCGCGGCAAGTTCCTTAAAGGAGAGGCGAGTGTGGTGGACTGTCAAGCCGGAGGTGCGGGTGCTCCAACTCTCGGCGAAGTGCATCGACGAGGCAGCAAAGTACGTCCAAAATCCCACACCGAGCGGATTGGGGACAGCCTGGGCGACCGGATGAGCCATCGCTCAACTGGATCGGAACAACGGATGAGGCATGGTAGGAAAATGGGATGAAAAACTAGACCTGGGGCACGATTTTTCTAACATCCGGAGGAATATCTCGACGTGGTCGCAGAATACTGCCAGAGGTTATAGTGGATGGATTGCGGGCAGCACGAGCGACCGGACGAGCCATCGCCCAACGAGATCAGCCCAACGGACGAGGAATGGCAAGCGAAAAACGCGCTGACAAACGTCGCACATACAAACCGAGTCGAAGTGCACACGACGTGTGAACGGAAACCGGGGGTGTTGTGGNACGAGGAATGGCAAGCGAAAAACGCGCTGACAAACGTCGCACATACAAACCGAGTCGAAGTGCACACGACGTGTGAACGGAAACCGGGGGTGTTGTGGTCCGGAATGATGACCCATAAACGTGCGTGCGCGCGTAGCATGGTAACCAGCGAGTTGGACAACAAAGACTGTGCTTTATTGGATGCCTTTTCGCTACAATTACACTTCACATCCGCATCGAGATATTGTGACAACTCCGTACTATAGTGTTCGTAAGCTGGACATCCACAGAGATGTCATATCTTGATTTGTCTATCAGACAAGCACACCGACGGTCTACCACTGGGTATAATGTAGGCCTGCGGCCGATCACTGAGAGCACGACCCGTTCAACTCACCGCATTCACCGAGCTCAGCCGATCACGAGCAGTGTACACAGTGTATCAGACGTGATAAGTCACGGTGATAAAAGTGGACACCAGCAAGGAAAGCAGTGTGTAGTGCCGGTTACCTGTTATGATCTAACAGAACGGGGACGTTTTCGGCAGGCAAGGTGCTAATTATACGTTTGTAAAGTCGGAAACCGCAGTTATAGAATAAGCGTGCGCAGGTAGATTTCCCATGTACTGTGGACGTCCAGCAGGTAGATATCACCTAACTTGGTAAACACGTAAACAGTTTCTCGTCAGCTGATTCCAGGAAAACTGGAACGCTCATTTTAGTTTACAACTATGAAGTTTTTACTTTAGTATAACATAAATCAATACCAACAACATCAAACTCGCAGTTTCAGAGGGTCGCATTGAACTATTATGAAATTGAACAGTAAGGTTTGCGTACGAAGTTGAGCACCCCTTGATAACTGTAGATTCTATCCAAAGTTTATTGGTATGCACTACGCTTCTTTTAACGTAGTGAGAAGAAAAAAACGAGCGATCGGACTCCAATCATGCGAGAAGACCACAGATAAAATAGGTCCATTTCACCTGAATTGATAAATAAACACATTATACGCCGCCTATGTGCGTGCAATGTTACGCGCAATGCTGATGAGAGGAAATGTTTTTCATGAAGCGGAAAAATCATTTTAAAAAGTAAACTTAAAGGTTTGTAACTTGTACATTTCACTCCCAATTTTGAAACAAATCTTTAAATGACGCTGTGGTTAGTAAGTATTACCACAAGCATAAGCATGTTTGAAAACAGAAAAACCAATCATAAATCCAAATATCTTATTAAGAGGAAAACAGAAGAACAAAACTGTTCTGATATAAGACAGCTTCCCAACTCGGCAAAAAGTGGTGGTATGTATCGAACGAGCATTTCATCAGTGAAAACGACGAAACAGGAACGACAATAACTTCGAAATAACATACTGATAATATACACGCTCTGCTACGAAATTAGGCAGTTCGACTAACAAAAGACATGTGAGATAAACTGGCAAATGTTTACTCGGAGCCTCTTCATAAACAAGATCGGACGTTTTGAGAAGTCAAAATGAAACTCAAAGGCACATTTGGAAATGACGACAGTTTTGGCGATCGATTTACTTCAATGCGAAAAGGATTACTCAGAATCATCTTCGCAGATTGCCATTACCGAGACACGACACATTTGGAGGGAACTGGTGAACTACCGGTAGGAAAACAAAGTCAATCACTACTGGGCGTGTTCATCCGCGGTTTAATAGCAACAATGTGGAAAACGGTTTACCACTAAAGATTTCAGGAATACTAAAAAGTTCATTGGTACCGAGTACTCTAAACAATTGTGGATGAGACATGCTGTCATTTCGCATCGTGAAACACTGCAGACAGAAAGCTCATTTGGTTGGTTGTCATACTTCCAATGCATGTTTCCTCCACGACTGAATTAGGCCTTGGTCCTATTTTTTATGGTTATTTGTAAAAACCAGACAACTAACGATGGGTACTTATTGTGACGTTTCAGACTCACATTAAGATCCGTTGTCAAACAAAATAATGGAATAGTATACATTATATATATATATATATATATATATATATATATATCGAAGAGAAGATAACTGTAGATTACGCATGAGGGAATGGCATAACAAAACCGATGGGAGAGCTCTCACTTTCAGGTAGTGAGGTAAGTTGATTGTGTGATAGATCCAGGGTGGTAAGCCGTGTCAGTTCACCAATTGCGGGAGGCAGCTCTTGCTTCAAACAGTTTTGGCAGACAACGAGGCAAGTCAGTTGCTGTGAGGGTTAAACAGACAACAGCAAAGAAATGGAGGCTAAATAGAAACATAGGGAAGTAAGCGATAGATAAAACAATGTAAACGGACAGGTGGTAATGTTAAATGTGGGTGACTGTACAGTAAATGAGCAGACGTACGAATCTGGGCAGTACCCACAAGTAGTAGGGCTTTTGGTGTCACTGATCCCAATAGTAACAAAAAAATGACGGGAAAAAATAAGAGTTGTGTAGAAGAGCTAAAAAAACTTACGGACGTGGACATGCTGCTGATTACGACACATTTCCACGTTGACCGGTAAATGTGTAACCTTACCCGAAAGTGAGATAGTCGACCTCAAAGTCTATCGGAATACAAAATTCACGACCACGAATGAGCGGTCTTCAACTAATGTGAACCAAAACCCCGACTACTAGCCGTAATTCCTTACCACCAAAATGGTTTGGTCGGGTAGCTCCTTCTGTGGTCACTAGAGCTGATGAGAAAACATTAGACGCAATTAGCAGGGAACCAATACTTGACAGTTCAACAAAAGACTATTCACTGAGAAGGTAAATTATGAGCAGGGGCCGCGAAACTGAGAAAGTGAACAGGAAACTGCAAAGAAAAAAGTATACATCTAGAAACCAAGTAACCACCCAAAGAATTGAAGGTACCTTGTAACGGATGCAAACAGGAATCATAGTACATTCGGCGATGACCTATTAGAGATTGTTGGCAACGAATTCATGAGCAGTTTCGCATCCACCATCACAAACGTGAACCTGTCCAAAGGGATAACCACGTGAGCAACATCGTGAAATGAACAACATGAGTGAATATCGCAGATTAGGCTGAGAAGTTGGTAATCGCTGACATCACTGTCTAGAAACGCGTGCCTAAACGAGTGGTTTGACTGTACCCAGGAGGGTTGTAATTCCTCTAACTACCCTTATTCTCTTTGGTACCACCAAAACCTATCGGTGAAACGTTGCTTAAGATGAAGCATCATCCAGTAAGGTTTAACGTTAACTAGGAGAGAGAGGGGAAGGAGAGATAGGTCTAGTTTCATTTTATCATCACCTTTCAGGTAGGAAACTGTCCACTCCCGCGAAGAACTCTTACAGGTTCGATCCTTAAGAATGCCTACTGACATGGAAACACAAGTGGTTACTCGTGTTCTCCACCAAAATTCTGATAAAAGTGCGAAACCCGTGTAAACCCGCGCGGTATACATAATACCCCATGCTGGTTGCAAATAATGGCACATCTCCATTTGAACGGGACTGACAGGAGACACTGAAGTTGTCCACCTCTCTCCTTACAAGCGGATACTGAGACCAGCCGGTACTCCACAAGAGCGCACTAGTCGATAAATATCGTCCCCAGTTTGATAAAACTCATACGTTCTCAGCAAAGTGATTAGGCGTGGGGTTGGATAACAACCTATCCCTAGATATGTCGGGTGTTCAAAGCCGACCCAACACAGTCAAGAGGGGAGGTCTGAGTCTAATTTAGTTGTCTCTGACAGGCGCATACTAAGCAGAATGGAGAAATGGACCGGAAGCTATCACTTGCCATTAGCGGATAACTTGAAGCGGTGAATAAACAAGACGTTGATGCATTTGTTATACACAATGAGGCGATGGACAGCACACCAGCATGGCATGGATACGGAGAGCAAGAGGTCTTGGGCGAAAAAGAGACAAAAGAAAGAGACGACTGACCGCGACTACATAACGGGAATTCTGATATGTTAAGTGGTTACTGAGATATGGATTAGCGTGCGCCCACATCACTGACAGGTCACTTATCTTTATATTTCACATCAATTCGCAAAGCGTTAGGCAGTTCAGTACATTAGCTGGATACAGTCTAGTTTATCAACGTTTCTATTGATTCTGGAGTAATGAGGGTGAACAACAACAGCAAAACTGAACATCTTACAATCTTCCCTTGTGAGCCAAATGGTCGTTCAATGCGCTCAATTACGTGTCTCCGCCGGCGTACGCAAATCTGCTTAACGGGTATAAGTCGGAAAGCCAAAACGGTACTTTGGTAATGCGTATGGCAAAAAGCTTTCCGTCCCAAAAAAGCAAAAATTTCGGGTAGATAACATATTATCAGCGATGAAAAACTAAGTCTGGACAGCTACTTTGGCAAGTGAAACGCGCAGGCCGACTGCTGACATTTCCAGTAATTTCTGACCACATGACTCAGTATCAGTCGACGACAAACAACAGTGTACCTAGAATGGTGACAGCAAACCATACGGTCAACGTAAACGGAATGTGAAGATACAGATAGACAAACAGTTTGATGGTACCACCAACCGAACGTCAATCAACACTAGGTTGAACCTGACCGGACGGGTAAGTAGGATGTGAAGATGAGGACGAGAGTCGAGAATCAGACACCCACTGGCAGAGAGAGTCGATTGTGCCTTAGGATACGGACAGCGAACCTATCTGCCTCGGAATGACGATACATATGTTACGCCAGTTTTTGGATTCCATATGCAATTGCCACAATGTTTGTAAACAGAACCACATGGTCCGGGCGCTCAAAATGCATTCTCTTTTTGGTCCAAATCAATGAGGCAAGGTTGGATTGGGCTATGACAAGCCGTACATGAGGTAATCACGTAGAGTTGGGCTGTGCTAGTGGACGACATGAAGCTCATTGTGCAACATTATAATCTTAGATTTAAACACTGAAAGTCAATTAATTAAACATTATTTTGAGAGGCCCACTCGTTCCATTAGTAAGGGTGAAGAAATTTCTATATATTTATAGAGAGCGATTTGGGAGAATGGGAGAAGGCGGAAAAATTGAACAACAGGGGAGAATTACAAAATTTCGTAATTCCAATGGTCGCCCTGGGGAACTGGACGAGTAGCTGGCTTTAGAGGAGTGAAAACCTCAAGCCTCATTCGGACCAAGTTTGTTAAACAGTTAGATGAAATATAAAATTCGATCACTTTCGAGAACACCCGTGATCATCCTAGTTATAAACGAAAGAGGATGGTTCTTGAATAGCTTAAGTAGCCCTAAGAAATCATTAAAAACGGAATGCAACAGTGTCCCACCACCAATATGAAAGAAGCCATCGAAAGTGTCACAAAGAATTGATGAGTTGAGCAAAACATGTGCCGCTATTGTTGCGACCTCAAAAGACGCGTGACCTGCGAAGTTGTTCACTGCATGAAAACCCGTACAGATTACGCTAAAACATAGGAAGACCAACGCGTACATTAATTTGCATGGCTGAGGTGTACTCACACAAATTGAGCAACGGTACATTGTCATTTGCCCTGGCGTTACGTCCCCAATAGTGCTTACACACCATTCCAATAGTCGCTTCTACTCTATCGTCTTCCTGGCACTGAGACCAGACCTTTAATTGCCGCATGTGCTCACCATACTATTCATAAACGAATATGCTTGTTATACAGCACTAGGAATACATTGTTTAAACTAGTGCACGCGATATGCATTTCTAACAGTAAGTTTAGTTCTGAGGGAGGTCGTTGGTCAGGTGTTATCACCAAAACGGCCAATCAACCCAAGCCTCTTTTGTATGTTTCACCTCATCACTATCGAGATAGTCAAAGCTGGATTGTCTTATCCGCAAGCCAATACTTTCTGTAAGCTGCTCGAAGCATAACAGCACTGTGTTATTTTAGCATTCAATTTCACATGGTATGTGTCCCGTTGGTGAGGAGACGGCCCGGTCTGAGCGTCAATGTGACTACACACCACTGTGTATGCGGTTGACTTTGAACCGCAAACGTGTCGGATTAGAAGTTACTGATCAGTTTTATGCCGAATGTCGTCAACAACAACAACATCATCATCATCATAGACAGCAATACATCAGTGGTTAACACTAATGCTTAACTGCCACACAACCATGAAGAAACAGCAAACCCTATATAGAAAGAGAGAAGGAAAAATAAGGGGACGGGAAGGGACCCAACTACTGAAAATGACTACGTCTATATTCAAACATTCAGCATCAAGGTGCCTACACCTTGCAAACAACACAACCGAGCTGCAAGTGAGAGTAAGGCGTCATCAACGAGACAGCGGAGAAGCATGATCTAATACTGAACGACGCAAATCGAACGATGCAACCACACGGGTAAAAAAAGCGATTGAAACAGTATTCCGCAAGGAGAAGAACGAGCAAAAATGGCACCGACTCTATCTTGGCAGATAACACGTGTAAAAAACCGAAGGCACAAAAATGAACATCGACTTTGCCTAACGTTATACTCTGGTTTCTATCGGTATGTATTATTCAAGCTGCTACACATCAATCACTTGGGGAGCGGTCCTACGAAATATCCACTCTATGAACTATCAACTGATGAATAAAAAGACTAATTGCAGTTGCTGTAGAAGACTTCGAAAACCCTTTAAATTACGATCAGTGACTTCGACTCAGTCAACAAAAAGTGACTGCGTAAACTGGACCTTATAAATCGAAAGATAAAATGCAACGCTTGGATCGTCCTCTGACAGAGATCATCCAAAAGCTGCGGCAGAAATGAAGATAGTAAGATGATTCGATAGCGTGTTATGTTGTCAATAACACGCACCTAAGCAGCTATTGGCTAAAATGTTTTACGTAGACTTGCTCTTTGTCTCTGGACACAGAAGACCAGAAAAATTAAAAGGTCTCCAATTCTCCCACAAACGACATAACCGGATACAAGCCACTGAACTCTATTAGGAGGAATCGGTGAAACAATCATGATAAAACCAGAACAATGCAAAATAAATACGACTGATCACATAACAGAACAGAGAAAGGCACAAATCAACTCACTTTTAACTTTTCAATACCTTTAATGCACGTCAGTTTGTTGTACTTGAGAAGTAAATTTTTCAGATTAAACATACTCGGTATGCACGCAGGTAGGCTACCCTCTAGTCGGTTGTGTCGAAGGTCCAACTGTTCCAATTTGATCAAATTGACCATTTCTTTTGGTAACTTAGCAAGCAAATTTTGTTGTACTAAAAGAAGACGAAGATTCGTTAGGCGACCAATGCTCGGCGGTAGGCTGCTTAGTTTGTTTTCGTACAGATAAAGTTCGGTGAGCCAAGTGAGATCATCAAATACGCCGCTGGGTAATTGCTGCAGCTCTTCGTTAGACAGATCCAACACAGGGCTCTGAGACTCACGACACTCCGATAGCTCCTTGCTGAGATCCTGTGCATACAAAAGAATGAATGGACATTTACGATTCGCTCATCTGTGCACATCTGATGTTCAAGTGGTTAGTCGCACGGTGTTTACCGCCATACATCGAACTGTCGTATGTAAACGATAAATATAATTGCCCAAACTCACAAATCAGGAACGTTAGCCTCATCTAAGTTCTGAACGTATTTCAAAGTAGTATTCTCTGTTTAGATTGTCATTTTTTTTACCCAGTATAGTGTCACAGCTCGCATTATCTAGCCGCCTCGTCCTTCGATGTTACAAGCGGCGAGATGCGAATAATCGTAATGGGTGAGTAGTTAAGTTTGGTCTGTAATTTCAGCTAAACCATTCGGCTTGAAAAAGACTGCGTAGAGTGGAAAACGATTAACTGCTATTCTCAGTACATGATGCAACTGCNAGCCGTGATTACATCGCCGTCAACCATCGGTCGTACCACTCCATTGAAGATTCATTTTGTAACAGTCAACTTGATTCGGACTACTTTGTTGTTCGTGCCAGTTTCGTTTTACTGTTTGCTCAGAAACCATTTCTTCGCAAACACAAACTACCCAGTAGAAAATCGGATGAAGAAGGCATATAAAACACCCAAATCAAGCAGCACTGATGGTTAAACTATTCGAGTCATAACGGTGGGGTGTTCGAAACGAAAATTAGGTAAAACTCTAAAGAGCTGAGTGCACGTCTTATGATGAGGTCTATTCAAAAAATACCCATTAAGGCAAGTGAGTTTCCGTAGATTCAGCAGAACGTACGAACAAACGTCGGCTGATTCCCCTTACTCGGAATGTAACGAAGACCAGGTGAAACAGAAAGTAAACTCATGAAGAGTCTGCATGAGGACCGTGAGCCTAACTTCGCCGGACAAGCCAAAAACCAGAGAAAACACTTTTATCAGGGAATCACCGAGTGTTGCTTTCACTGACTAGTGGTTGCGCCAGATGTAAATAGCGCGTTCGTGGAGTTGTGTGATAAAGATGGCTCACGAATTTACAACTTGTCGCAACAGATGGGTTCAGCGCGTCGAGAGACAGCTGAACCGACATGAGCCAGTTCACTCAGCTGTGGAAGACGGAGACTGTGTGCGTAGTTGTGATGGTTCTGACGATTCTCTGCAGGAAGCCAGAGTGGCTCTGGTGCTTCAAATATTAAGACATAAAATCCCGGGTGCGGACCTTCTTTCTCACTCTTTACGAACATGGGGAGAAGAGACTGCACTCCTCTGCTCCATATGCGAAACTGAAGAGAGCCCCCATGAATGGTGCTCATCAACAGCCATTCTCATTGTCACAAAAAACACCAGGACATTATGCAACAACTTAAGTACCAGCCTTATTTCCAGCGCATCTAAGCTATTCACAGATCCCACGGTGCAGCGACTTCTAAGACACATACGGAACTAGATGGAAGAAAACAAGCACGCATCTAGGCTGTCTGTGTAGGTATCGATCATATCTTACCCTTGCGCCAGACAATGGACCATCGACACTGCTTTACAACCAACTGTCATGTTTTTTTACCTAAAGACTGCCCCTGGTTCTGGCGCCCGACAAGTCTTATAGAGCTGTCTTCGTTGCAGAGAAGCCTCAGTGAAGTACGGAAATCTACTGAAGTAGTTATATGACTACCTTCAGTGCAGACCGCAGTGCGTACTCCATTTCAAGTGACGTTCATCAGAGCTGTCCGATCCCCCTTCCTGTTTACGTAACAGGCAGTACTCTGGAAGGAGGACTTGGCAGCAGTAAGCTGACGATAGCGCCTCACTTCGTTCTTCTGCAGAGTACAGGCAGGCCATGCTGAACAGATCAAATGACACGGCTGATCTGTATAGTATGCACTTTGCACCTTCGAAGTGTAAATTATTGCTACAAGATTGAGATGGCACTGATCCTGTTTTTGTAATTGCAGGCAGATCGCTGGAAACCACTCGTCACTTCCCCAACCTGATCAGTGTCGGTTCGTCGGCTCTCAACATCGCTGCCGAAGCATCCACGGGAATAACGAAAGCACGTAATGAACTCGTTAACCCTCGTTACTTGTGGCGTCGAAAAGATGTCCATTTGTTAAGTATAGGTTAGGTATACAATGCACATGGGTCCATGGGTCGCAGATGACTGATTGACAATCTTAGTTTCACGAATAGCCTGTGAGATCTCGGTCTAGCAGATATTAGGATCCGCCGGGTAAGAACTGTTAAGCTCCCATTTTAAGCTAGTTTTATCAGCATGCTTCATCGAGGGCCTAGCCAGTGACTCATCAGTAAGCCATTGCGGTCGGTAGGGTCGTTACCTAACGAAAGTAAAAACAAAATCAAAACCTGCTGATGCACGAAGTGAATCCAGGTATGTGTTCCAATAAGAACGACAGTCCAGAATCAAACCACGCCACCTATAACTAACAGCTGTGTGGTCTACCTGAGATCAGGCCTGATTCGGAGAAAGCAAGCGCCAAGTATAGCAATGACGTACATGGTGTCTAAATCTAGTGCTGGCTAAAAATAGCACATGAACAGCGCACAACTGCAACAGCAGCCCACCATCATCAGAGCTGTGTGGTGTTATCCCAAATATACCACCTAAATGAGACTGAGTCTCACCAAGGCGGTCAACCTGGGCATTCATACCTCCGGCCAGAATGACTGTATCAGAACCGTGTGTCGATTGGAGGAGAACGGCCAGAACCGAGTAAACAGCATCCCTGACACCAGAGTCACTGCAGTGAGTTAGAACATAAAAAGGAACAATGAAGATATCTGAAAATTTTGCGTCCAGAGTTGGTCTTAATAGAACCTGCCAAGCGGACGGCACAAAGTCTACTGTAAACAGGAATCCACTCAACGTGGCTGCGGTGGCCGTACTGTGGACCACACCTACCCTAATCCAACTGGTAGTGGTGGTTGTGAAGTCACTCGAAGTGTATGACCGGTATCACGTACACAAGGCGGGTGCTGTCAATTCCATACGTCCTGGGTTTTAGTCTACGAAATGCAGCGAATTTCGGTATTCAACCAAACGTCAGTGTGATAGCGGCCTGCTGATGTATCCGTTTTGGTGTACAAACGTTTGAAGCACCTATTCTAGGTTTAGACAAGGGACGACAGAAGCCTGAGACTGCATGATGAGTGATGAGAGTTACCAGAACGGTTACTACGATTAGCGATATAGTTTGTGGGAAATGCAGAGTAATCACTGAAAATGGGCGTCAGAAGGAGCCTGGGAGCTAGCTGTTAGGATGATACGGACAGGTGGTCAGCAGCAGCATGTTTTCGTTTACACACCCTGCTATTTGCAGCGGACAGAGCGACCTGCTTCATACCGGGAGATGGCAGAAGCAGTATGGGATCACCGGGATGAAAGAGGGCGACAATCCAATACTGCATAGGGGGGCGCGATATGGAAATATTAGCAAGCCACCTCATCCACTGATGCAACAGATTCAAATAATCGTCAAACGTCCTCATTCCGTTTGTCCAAACACCAGCCAAGGCTATCACACAGAGGCTGTACACGTATCCTATCATCACAATTCGCACGAACATCACCACGTGCACGAAGCACAACCATCAGGACATACCAACTGTATATCGTGCTATCTAAGGATTACACTTGCATCCGACAGCTCACGTCATGTCCCATACCGGTGTAAATAATTAACCGGGCGGTTCCCTCCGCATGCCTTGCTCGGTCGTCTGCGTTGCGTCGAATCCAAGGTTGACATGTGATTATCGTAGATTGTGAAGAGACGGTAATAAGAGACTTGTTAAACACTAAGCAACAACGGACTCTCAAACACAAATTTACTGACTACCATTAACTAACTGCCTCTACCGTTTTGTTAACCCACGACTTTACTTCAACCAGTCACCGGCCACTTTTGTACAGCGAACGTTACTCATCAATTTGGCTTAACCAAAAGCTGTCTAATAAACCACTGTGAACAATGTGGTTTCTGTAGGCATCATGCTGTTCCCATTCAAACAACAGCAGAATAGCTGATGCAAAGTTAGGTCATTTGGTAACCGGAATGAAAAATACTAATGGTGCATTCACCGCAAATCAAAAGGCTAATCGCAACTGGTAAGCCAGATATCATCAAAATAAGCAATGGGATCTTTCGGAGTGCCTAAACATGTGGATCAACGCCACAAAGATACAGCAAAACAAAAAACACATCAACAGACTTCACGACCAATACATCACAGAAAAAGTCAAGGTTTCCGGAATTCGTAAACTATTCTTTACCCGTTGCAACATAATGGTAGTCATCGTGAATCGGACAGCTTATTTATCTGGCAATAAGGTTATCAGCAATAGGTTGTATAGATCGCCCTGCAAAATAACTAAAGCCATTTTCCTCGGAAGCGACCCCGTTCGAAGTTGAATAAAGGAAACGGACGTAGACATGCTTGTGGCATATTGTGGCAACCGAATTTTTCCATATCTTCAGCGATGAATCACCTCTTTCAGGAAACTAACCGTAAGTGCTTGGCTACGTCCATTTTGTAAACGACAATAGGTTGGTAGAAAATTGAAAATGATGACGCGAGGAGAGTGAGTATGGTAAAACGTACGCTTATGCGCTACCTTACATGCTTCTTAGTCACATAGGTATATATCATTCGAGCTGTATGGTGCAATTAATTGCTGAATAAAGCTTGCTCATCAGGACTTTACTCTTACTCACGTCCTCTCAGCAGTCAACTGCTCATCCTAAATGGTGCTAGTGAAACGTGCGAACCAGCATAAAACGGTTTAAGAAATCACACCATGGTTTTCCGTCACAAAAGAACCCTGCGCGACACCCGGAATTACGGGAAAGGGTCGTAAGCATAACATACTGTTTCATAGAAAGGGTTTTTAATTCAACAGTCGGTTTCTGAAACCAACAGTAAGTGATTAACAGCCAGGCGGTAATAAACCGATAAAGCGGCACTCAGACCACCCAACTCAGAACTCAAGCTCATACGTTTCCGAATGCGCGAGTTACCATTTTCTGAATTTTCTGTTAAGCGTGACGCGGCTTTTACAAAGCTTAGAAATAATGACTTGGAAAAGCTTGAGGTCCAGTAGCTCAAAACGTCAATGTATGCTTTGAACGACGCATGTTGGCTGCGAAGTTGTCTGTATAGTAATCCAACGCTCCAGAAAACCCTGAGGCCACTGCGGAAATTTTGCACGCGTGAAAATAAGTTGACAAACAAAGAGATATACAGACGGGAAAACGTGATATTCCGGAACTCACCGGTGGTTTTTGCTTTTTTAGACTTGACCTGCTACTTATTCTAAATTTCTTTCCATCATGGGGAAGAACAGACACGCTTTTGCGAGAAGTATCCGAAGCATTAGATGTATTTCCAAACGGTCGTATTAAGGAGGGTGGATTAAAAAGTTTCATCCGGCACTTCAAACTGTTGTCTGAACATTTTCCAGGGTACGTAGGGGACATACGTCCCTCAGCCACATCAGTCTCAACGGAAAGCTGTTCAGACAGTTGGTGACTCAAATCAGATGACAGTTTGAAGTTATGTCCGACTAGGAATGAGCCCGGCTGAAATGAATGTACCTGAACCGACGTCGAAAATTCGGATTCATTAACGTCACGATCTGGATCAGAAAAGGCTTTTTCCATACGTGCCATTATGAATTCAACTGGCATTAGGTACGAGAGGCGTGACGAATGGGGGAAAAGATGGTTCCAGAACAAATACTTGTAACAAGAGCGGCACAATAAGTCCAATCACATTGACCAGTCACTGTTTCGCATATGTGGAAGACCCGTACAACCCACGAACGATTATACACATATCAACAACTAAAGGGGAAATGGAGCGCAGAAAAAGGTCTTGTTTACAGTTTATGCAACACGAGACACAAATTTTTGTTTAAATCACTCATCATCAAAATAACTCGAAATTTTGAAACGAAGGTCTTTAGCAGTAAATTCTAGGTGTTGTTCATAGATGATCGATAAAAAACAAAACCATCGACTTTGCCGGTTTTTTCACTGCGCATTCTCTGATTGCAATAGGCACGGCGTTATATGTTCTGCTACTTGCGATACGCTCGTGCGCGTCTAGACACTGCTCGAGAGCGTTGTTGCGGCCAGCCTCATTTGTGCTTATGATACATTCAAGTTGTTGACAGCCGATGAAATCAGACAATATACAGAACAAATGTCCCTCAGATTCGTTCCGGGGATGAGATTTGCTCTGAGTATTTTCCCCATGTAGTCACGTAGAACTGGATGTGCGACAGTAAGACTGCTACGCAGTAGCCGGCAGATTCGAGGATAAACGTCCAAACTATCTAGCCAATGGTTACAACAGAGGTTCTTCAGTTCAGAAACCGCATGTGTGCTCCCTCCAGTCGCGACAGCACGTTCGATACGGAAATAAACACCGCAGCGTACGGGTGCACCAGCACTGGATGAACGTGAAACGGGGAAACCGTTCTTAAGGCCACCTTTGGCATACTGTGAAACGATAAACCGGCGGTTACAAGAATTCTCCAAGCTTTGGCACATGCGCGCGACGAGCATGCTTGTGCTATGTGGGTCTCGGGCGTCAATATCATGAAGTTTTGTTCATCGCTACTCTGTTCTATCAAGTTCCGGTCAGATGCTCGTCATCTCTGACATCTCACATGTACATGAATAATCAGCTCAGTAGAGGCCGATTACACTGGGTTGTTCATCCTGATAAGGTGTCCATGTCGTTTTGAAATAATTCATTGCATCATCTGAAGATATGGCTGTAACCGGTTCATCAGGTTCTGAATGAAAATCTGGAAAACAAGAATATTGGCACTGTTAAGGTCTGGTAGACCATTTATGAGGTTACCATGCTCGGGTGTGATCATTGCTGACGGGTAGCTCGACGCTTTGTTAACTGACCCAGATAAACCACAGTAACCATGAGCATTCTCGTTTCAGCCACCGTTGTTACTCTGCGTGAAGTTATTCAGTCCTTGTCCCGTAAATTTCTTATCCTAACTTTTGGGTAACTTACAGTTTCAATCGCCCCTCCAACACCAAGCAATCGCACTGCTGCTGCCCAGGCACTTAACATTTGCCTAAGTGAGCTTAGTGTCTTTTTCTCGTCCTCGTTACTCACTGATGCTTAGTTATCCGGTTCGTTGGAGGGACGTTTCATATTCGCAGCTGCCGCATTCCCAGGGAAGAGTCCAGTTTACGTGCAATTGCTTCTGAACACACTATGCCAGCTTCAGTCGATTGATTGCGACCGCCTCAGCAAACCGCAAGGATCTTGGATTGGAGTGACGTATTAGGATTCTGAATGAACAAGTTGGATCGATAACGTGACCAGTGGTCAGGACGTGTCTTGCGACTGCGGAAGCTGGTTGCTTGCATGTTCCAACTACATTTTGGTTCTTCTGTAATACAGAGCTGTGAACCCATTAAGGCAAATGTTCCTTCACTCAGGAGATCGAGCACCTCTCGGTTCTGCCTATGTAACTTTCTATGCAGTTACATCTAAATTGGTAGACACAATGCGAGATGGCACCGACAAACTGATTTTCTTTGACTGAAAGGATAGGCAGTTTCTGGGTCCTGGCTGATATACACAGTTCCGTGGCGTTAAACGTTCGTTTAGTCAAATTCACTAGTCTATGGACTGTTCGATGCACGGTATAACTACCCACGAAAAGGCAATTCTATAAAAACCCTTTTTTCTCACTGTGACCACATGTATGGATGGTGATTCTGGTTTACTCCGCCTGTAAATATGAAGGCAATCCAATCATGGAATTCCGGCATTCTGCAAAGATGACGAAGTCGGACATTGTGGAAGGTTCCACCGGTCCTCAAAATCATGGCGTTATCGAGGCTGATCCTGCCATCCGGGACCAGCGTTTTGCCACCGGACGATCGAGCACTTCTCTACCAATCTAGGCTGCTACAATGTCTCATGAGCCATTCCTCCTGTAATTCTAAAAACTTTTTTAATGATCGGATCCCACCTGAACCGAGTGCTGCTGAGCATGATTGTTGTTTGTTTGGGGCCTATAGAACTAAACGGTGATCCGGCCCAGGGGTAGCGGTTGGGACGGTGGTAGCCCCACCGAAGAAGATGGAGAGTGTGTCGAGATCCAGTGTTGTTTTGCCCGTTTGCTTAATCTTGCTCTGACGAATGTTTCTAATAACGTTTCTGAAGACCTGTTAGAGGAAGAGCTGATCTTGAAGGCAGAGGAGCTGGAATTGAGACGTAGACTGCTTGAACTCCATAAAAGACAGGGTAGAGCCGCGGACTCTTAGCCCATCCCGACAGCCGGTACTAAGTTTAGTTCACTATGCCACCCTGGTCAATCGATGGCCTCCAAAACAAACCAATTTTGTTTAGACCCTGTCGAGTCATTAGATCGGGCTCTCAGACCTTTTGTTCCTGGAGCTAGTCTTCCGAAAATTAAGGTGGATTTTTTCGATGGGTCCCCGAAGAATTACTTCATCTTTCTCAGAAATTTTGAAGGTAACATGGTGGACAAATTAATTGATGAAAGATCGAATCTTTCATAATAGTTGCATTATTGTCGTGGTAGAGCGAAGGAGGCAATTAAGCACTGTGCATTCTTGCCAAAGGGAGTGGGTTTTACAGAGGCTGTGAGGATTTTTCATCAGCAGTTTGGCAGCCGACATGATAGTATGCAAGCGGTAAATAAGGAGGTTTTCATGGGTTCTAGGTTGGTCGCTGGCGACGTTGATGGCTCGCGTGGACTAGCCAGCCAAATGAAAGGCTGTCAGGCGATGTTGATGCAGCTAGATTATAGTGCAGAGCTAAACTGCACAACAAACCTCATTAAAGCAGTTGAGCGATTGCCTCACCATCTGCAGGAAAGATGGGCAGAAGTTGCCGAGGGTATAACTGAGTGCGAGAGGGAACCCAATTTGGGCGATCTGTTATGTTTTTTGGGAGAAAAGATTGGCAGTCAGTGTTAGTCAGTATGGTCAGTTGGCTGCTCGCTCAGAAGGCAGGAGGAGTGACTCACCGCCCTGTGGAAATTCTGGAATCATATACTCGAGGTGCAACGTCGAAGTAGTTTTGGCTTATGAGAAGATGAACTAGAACTGTCCGGTTTGTAAGGGCAATCAGGATATGTCTGATTGTGGTTGGTTCAGCGGTCAGTTTTTGGAACAACGCAAAGCAATGCTGAAGGACACCGGACGCTGTTGTGTTTGCCTTAAAGCGGACCATGTGGCCAAGTCTTGTAGAGCACAGATACGATGTGCGGTATCGGGTTGTGGTCGACGCCATCATACGTTGGTCCATGAGGATAGACCCGAACAGGGTGAGGGGGAGATGACAAAGTCATTCTTATGCGGTGCTACGTCCGATGTAAACGGCGTGTGTCTCAGATTCGTGCCGATCAGGTTGGTTGACCCGGAAGCGTCAGTGACAACGTATGTCCTTCTGGATAACGGGTCTGACACTACACTGCTCGACGAATCCATTGCGAGGACAATTGGTTTGCAGCGACAGCGCTGCCAGATGATGTTCCGTACTCTACACGGAACTTATGTAACATCGTGCAATAAGGTACCGATTGAGTTTCAATCGGTGTGTCAGGAGAATTCCAACGCAGTCGATTAGGATTATACGGTGAGACAGCTGCCACTGACTCAGGCTGACGTTGTCCACCAGTCAGAAGTAGATAGATGGACTCGCTTAAAGGATGTTTCCTTTAAGAGTTTAACTAGAACCGGCGTTGGGGGTTTCATAGGTTGCAATATCCCTGAAGCACACTGGAAGCTGGACCAGAGACTGGGCAGTATCAATGAGCTCCATGCAAGTAAGACCATTTTCGGCTGGAGCCTATGAGGTCTATGTCGCACCGAAGCCCGGAATGAACATGGCGTAAACCTAATTGGAGTACATCCGGTATCGTAGGATGATCTGATCCGAAGGAGGTATTAGTTGGATTTGATTTACAGATGCACTTCAGAGGGCAAAGAACCTTCCGTAGAGGACAGGCGGGCATTAAATATGACTGAGAGCAGTGTACTACTGAGAGGCGGCCACTTTGAGATAAGATTGCCGCGGGGACAAGATAGATGGGTATTGCATAACGGTAAGGAGATGGTCGAGAGACGACTTGCTGCGTTGAAGAAACGGTTGGGTTGAGACCCAGAACTAGGCGCTGATTATTCGGCCGTGATACTGGAGCATATCAGGAAGGGCTACATAAGTGAGTGTGTTACGACTACAGCATCCCGTACTTAACCCGAATAGGCCGGGTAAATACGAATAGTCTTCGATTGTGCCGCTGAACACCGGGGTGTGTCTCTCAACAAAACCTTACTCCATAGCCCGTACCTGAATAACAGTTTGTTAGGAGTGCTTATGTGCTTCCGCAAATACCCGGTGGCAGTCTTCGCTGACATCGAAGAAATGTTCCTGCAAGTGAAAATTGCGTGCCGTGACCGAGGTGCACTAAGTTTCCTATGGTGTGGTTCTGAATGCTTTGAACGACCACCAGATACTTACAAGCTGAATTTCCACCACTTCGGAGCGACATCGTCGCCATTTTGTGCTAGTTTTGCACTACATGAAGTAGCTATGGATAAGCAGCACAAATTTCTACCGAAAACTGCGATCGTAATAAAGGAGAGCGTCCAAGTCGACGAGTTCTTAGTGTCATTTGACTCGATGTCTGGGGCTAGGGCTGTGGTAAATGAACTTCGAGTGATGCTGCGGCTATGTGGCTTCAAGCTCACCAAGTAAGTTTCTAACCGTAACGAAGCCACTGAACATTTGCCCAAAGATGAAAAACTTATCGACTCACGGTATATAGTTGTGGTATATAGTTGTGGATATCAGCGAGCTCTAGGCGTGAGGTGGCAAGCGACTGCTTCCGGTTCCAAGTCAACCTCCCTCACACCGGGTACACGAAAAGAGGAATTTTAGGTTGCATGGCTTCGTTGTACGATCCATTGGGGATAGTGGCCCCAATGTTGTTTTCGGCCCGCAGGTTGCTCCAAGACCTCTGTCAGTAAGGCATCGGTTGGGACTCCAGTATAAAAGAACATGATCGGGTAGGTTGGGAAGGTTGGCTGAATGATGTTATATCCATAGACAGCGTGGCACTGCCCGGATGCATTGTTCAAGGACTTTCGTCGGCAAAACCTGTCGAATTGCACATGTTCTGTGGTGCGTCGGAAGTCGGTTACTGAGCAGTAGGGTATCTAAGGGTAGTTGCCTCAGATAATAGTATTCGGGTCGGCTTTCTGATGGGAAAATCTAGGGTGACCTCAAAGTAGGCGATTACGATACCAAGGTTGGAGCTCATGGCAGCCGTTCTATCGTCCAAGCTGATGTACTTCCTTATTCGTGGGCTGAAGATTCCAATACGTAACGTTGTACTGTGGACAGATTCTACAGTAGTGTTCCAATACTTACACAGCACTTCATCGCGTTTCGCAACTTTCGTAGCCAATCGTGTAGGACGTATTCAGGACCTTACTTCTGTCGCACAGTGGAGGCGTGTGCCTTCAGAATCAAATCCGGCCGATGTGGCTTCCAGGGGAGTGCCACAGGCTTTGACCAAGGAGATGAACCTCTGATTACGGGGTCCGAGCGTTCTGTTGAACCCAGAAGAACAGTGGCCGAAAATGCCAACCTTGTCGCGTTTGTTAAAGGGTGACCCCAAGATTAGGCGCGCTCATGCGATTACCACGAAATCGGACTTTAATTGTTTACTAGACCAGCTGGTACCGAGATACTCTAGTTGAGCTAAATTACTAAGGGCCATCGCTTGGTTATCCCGTTACGTCAACTTTGTGTCCGTGGTGATATGCGCTAAACAAGACACGTCAATCAGAGTAGGAACCCTTCGTACGTCCGAAATCAATGTCTGTTGTCTAAAACTAATAAAGCTCGTGCAAGAGCGCGAGTTCTCCAAGAAACTCCGGATCCTAAGATCGTCCACCATAAATTCTCGTAAGGTAAGTGAACTTAAAGGATTGCGGTCAGCGTCGATAGATGGGACAGTGTATCTTGGCGGTAGAATCCGACCAGACAATGGAGCCGGTGTAAAGGTGGTGAGTATTCCTAGTCGCGGGGCTGTCACAAACCTATTGATACGCCACTGTAACGAATCCAAAAAGTACATGGGTGCCTCGCCTGTACTTGCCAGCATCAGAAGGCGGTTTTGGATTTTAAAAGGTGTGGCGGCTGTTTAACGAGCGTTAGGTGGGTGCTGTAACTTTGAAAGGGTTTATGCTAAGCAGTGCGCTCGAACGGTGGCGCCAATTCCGGCGATGAGAGCGTCGACCAACGGTTACCCATTCAGATACTGTGGGGTGGGTTACTGTACGATCTTCCACGAAGACGTTGAGCAACGTGTAGCGATAAACCCGTGATCCCAATTATTCATAACAAGAATGGATCGTAATGCCACAGTACTATTGAACAAATTATCAAAGTAAATGTTTAGACAACCACAACAGTTTCGATCGACAGATCGTTTCCCGGGAATGGGTTACAATTTGCGGCTGATCGGGTTAAATATGAACTACAACCACATAATAAGGCATTCATACCCAAAAGAGCTCTTCTGAGTAGGCCGCAGGTTGAAAACAATGGGGATGAGCCGAGCTCCAAAAAGGGGGTGCACCCACTGTTGAAGTAGCTGCTTGCGTGAGTGTTTGGTGATTGTTATGTGTTAATAGAATGTTGGTGGCCACGTTTTCTGCTCTATTTATTCCCTTCTTATTGAGTCGTATCCTTACGCTGAAACTCTTTATACCGATTACGAGCCTTTCTTATGATCCGACATTACCGCTCAAGTTACGCGCGTGACAAATTATTTCTCCTACGAGTGCGGATCTTGATGTATTTTTAAATATTGATACTGTTTACCTGTAAAACTTGTTTCCGCGTAGTTTTTCTTCCTTACTTTCTTTTGTCGGACCTTTGTTTACATGTACCCTGGTCTTTTTCGCCTGACCGCTTCGCCATTACGTGACTGTTGCATTCGGTCATATGTACGTGAACCGTTAATCTCGGGACTTGTGTACTTGGTGGATTCAATATCAAGGTTTGTTGTTGTCTTCCACTATTTGATTTTTCATATTGTTTTTTATCATCAGCACCTTATTAATAAGAAACTCGCGAATACGACCGTCCTCTGTTTGGATCAGAATTGGTTGCTTGACGGGCTCAGAATTTATAGACGCTAGTTACTTACAGACGTGACCATCGTGAATCCAGCGTATCGAAAGACGTCGCGAGAAGACTAAGCATTGCTTGAACAACCACTGGTCATCCGGGATTAACACCAACCATTGAAGTAAAGTACAATTACCGACAACTGGCTATTCACACAACCATCAAAATTGACGTAACAAAACAAAATCCTCTAATTCAAGGTCCAATTAAAGTCCAGAAACAGGGGAGGTTGAGTGCAGAGGGGTGGATATTTAACGGAATTGGGTTGGGTTTGATTTTCACATGAGTCAATTACTTTGGCCCATTCAAGGTGCGTATAAGAAGGAGCGAGCTCAAACATTCTGGCTGCATATTTACCTGTTTGCAGACTCGTGCCATTCACATCGAAGTGGCCCATTCCATGTCTACGGACTCTCTTCTCATGGTACTGGTGCGATTTTTGGATACGTGGGGCAAGCCGGACGCCATTTACAGTGACAACGGTTCCAACGTTGTTGGAGCACACTTGGAGCTAAAGCGAAGGCTGCAAAAACTGGAACAATGTGCGTTGACAAGTAGGCTATCGAATCAAAGAATTGATTGGTATTTTAATCCTTCGGGTGCATGTCATCGGGGCTGGGCTTGGGAGAGAATGATCCGAACAGTGGGACGAGTTCTGCCGTCGGTAACACAACAGCAGTTAATGAATGAAGAGTCACTTACCACCCACACTGTGGAAGTTGAACGAATCATCAACGATAGGCCACTGGTGCCTGTTTACGGTGATCCAGATTGTCCCCATGTACTTCTTCCTGGTGAGTTGCTGTTGTTGCGTTCGAATACAGGCCCAAGTACAGATGGGGTTTAATTGTGCGAACGTCACACCAAGGGCTGCAGACAAACACAACAATTATCTTGTGTGTTTTAGAAACGATGGCGGCGTGAATACCTACTCAACCTGCAGGTTACATCTGAGTGATTGAAAGCTTCGCATGATCTTCAAGTAAGTGATGTAGTTCTCCTCCATGGAACAGCCTCCAGAGGTGTTTGGCTCTACGGTATAATCGCCGAAGTATTCTCTGGTGACAACAGACTTGTACGCCAGGTGTCGGTAAAAACTTCAGATGGCACTGTAAGACGGGACATCAGATTACTTTGATATTAGAAGCGCCTGCAGAGTAACACCAAATTACTACGGATAGAGCAGCAGATGTGTACTTCCCGTCGAGCCGGTCGTTGCCGTTGTTCATGTTGCCAACTCGAGTTTGAAAAACCAGCCGACTTTCGGGGCCCCGTTTTGATTCAGTGAAAAAATTTTGCGTTATTTTGCGATTGCTGAACTTTGCTTGATGTTGAAAGGTGGTCCTACGCTTTCCTCTCTTCCCCAAATAAAATATATCACTCATACCTGTTCTTACACCATCTACTTTGACCGTTTCCCCTGCTCTTATTTAGTCCGAGCCCTGTAAACTTCTAAATGTCGGAATCAGACATTTTTCTGCCGATTTTCCTTCAATAACTTATGATTCCTGTCGTTTCTCGACGCATGAACAGTCTTTGTGCTCTGATTCAACCAATGACCATTTGTTTCAGTGAGCTCAACCCGTTTTATCGTCCACCATTGTTGATCAGTGCCTGGTTGTTGAGTTGTTNTTATCGTCCACCATTGTTGATCAGTGCCTGGTTGTTGAGTTGTTGTGCGTGCACTTTCATTCTTTGACTTCCGAGGATTTTCACGTTCGATGTGAGAGACGCAATTTTCTTGCCCATTGAGTTAATTAGTACTGTATTAAATCCAGTTGTTACGAGCGCTTTCTCGTTTATCGTTCCGAGGATTAATTAGTTCTATCGTTGAATATTGCGAAGCATTTACCGGATCAACAGACTACGCGTGAATTTGTGTGAACTTGAATCGTTAGCGAACGATTCAATAATTACTACTGTTCTTTTCGCCG
>QNGE01004962.1:26772-51533 GCA_008508345.1 Paragonimus westermani | reverse complement strand
ATGATCTTGTGAGTAATCCATATAACAAACCGTTTCAAGCGGCCTGTTATCGAGAGGAGCAAAACAGCTTTACCGACGGTGTAGTCAGTTCCTCAACAGCCGATGGTTGCTGTCGGTGGGGTCTTTTTCTCGACAAAAGTGAATGCGAAACGACAACGTACCTGCGCGCAACCTAAATCTAGGTAGAGCTTCAACAAGAAGAACACTTCTGAATGGAACTCCACTTTATTGCGTACGTGCATTAAATCAACGTTTCCTCAAGTATACGCAGAAATACCAGACGCGAAATAAAAATACAGGTAGTTGTGAAGGCCGAAACTATATTGTGCGATAACTACAAATGGTCTCGATCAGCGCTAGACGACACCGGTAAGCGAAATAGCTAGGGAGGCTAAGGATCCGACCGTCGAGCGCGCGAGCAACCTGGAAAAGATGTATGGCGCACATACTCCGACTTGCATGCAAACGAACAAACGCGATCCCATGCGTCAGGCAGACGGCGGGCAAAGATCCTTAAGGTCCTGTGTACAGTGTGGTCTGAGATTTTAGGGAGGATTATGCACACCCTACAGCAGGCAGACCGGGGCTATCTCCGGGTCACTGCACAGCTCCTCTCCACTAGGGTACCGAGAACGCAACCCTTCGATTTACGTGAAGATCAACTGTGCCCAGCCACCCCTGGCCCGGTCTAGTTAATGCTGCACCAGTTTGCGGTTCGTACTGCAATTCCTAGACGCCGCATGTGGAGGTGTGCTAGTGCCAACAATTCCTAGCGATCTCCTACTCGATTGTCCTCTCCTGCGGTGTCGAAACGAATGGGGGTTTGAGACTTCGCATGTCTGGGGGTAAACGTAATGGTCGCATAACGGTATACGCGTTGCGAACTATGGTCGATTTGGGACGTGAGAGCGTGCACGGGAGTGGAAAGCGATATAGTTAAGGTTGGGCTCATACAAGTGGTAAACTTACCTGGCGAACGTAAATACGCGTATATGCATCGGAACGTGATTTCTGGTTTTCAAAAGGTTTTGCGATTTTTTTGTATTGCTGAAATAAAACAGGACCTAAGGAATCCTAGTCACCTACCAGACGCTAGCCCAATGCACCCTACGATTCGAACGTGTTATGGTAGATGAGGGCGTTCTTGGTGATGTTGCGTCCGAAGATGACGCGCTCGGTCAGGGCTGTTCAAAGGCTGTTGCATGCTTGGCCGCGGGATACAGAAGAGCATTAGGAACTTCCTCCTTCCTGTCAAAGTAGGCAGGCCTCAGGCGGTCGATGATAACGGTGTCCCGAATACCTCGGTGCTGGTGTACACAGAAGCGGTCCTTCCGTTGAAGTATTTTGAATGGACCTTCGTAAGGTCGCACGAGAGGCGTCGTGAACCATCCACGCAAACAAACAGTCGTAGAGGTCTTTGAGAACAAACACTTTGCGGTTTTGTTCTCAAGTGTCCGTGAGACAGAGGCGGAGCATGTGCGAAGCAAGTTGCATGGCGTAGAAAGCGTCGTATAGGAGTGCGTCTGTGGCGGACGAGAAGTAATCGCCAGGAAGAGGCAGCGTTTGGCCATAAAGAAGTTCGGCGCTGGAAACGTGAAGGTCGGCCTTGAGGGCCGCGCTGATGCCGGGTAAAATCATTGGCGGGGCTTCCGTCCAACGGATTGCATCGACAGCCGCAAGAGCTGCTTTTAGCTGTCGATGAAAGCGTTTGATCATGCCGTTCGCAGCCGGTTGGTGTGCCGTAATCTGTGTGCGATGACGTCCAAGTGCGTCCAACGTCCCCGCAAAAACCGGCTTTCGAACTGGGAGCCATGGTCGGTTGTAACCGTAGCCGGGCAACCGTGAGATGCTACCCAACGCTCAACAAATGTGCGTGTTACGGTCTTCGAGCGGACGTAGCGTATAGGGGCGGCCTCTGGCCATCGCGGAAAACGGTCTATCATCGTCAAGATATAAGTCGTGCCATTCGAAGGTGGCAAAGGACCCACAATATCGATGTAAAAATGCGCGAGTCGACAGGTAGTCTGAGGGAATCGGCCAATCGGGGCCGATACGTGACGGCGTACTTTAGTTTGTTGACAAGATAAGCAAGGTCACGTCCATGTGCGAAAATATTTTTGTATACCGGGCCAGACACCTATGGGAAACAAGTTTGACCGTGGCCCGGATGGCGGGGTGGACAGTGTTGTGTAGCGTGTCAAACACGCTACGTCGTAAGGCTGGAGGTACGATTGGACGACGGTGTCCAGCGGAGGTATCGCATAAAATCTTTCCCGGTAGTGAAAGATCCGCCAGGCGCAACGACGAATGCTGGCAGGAAGCGTGGAGATCGTTTTCCGCACGTTGTGCATCAGCCATAGCTGACAAATCGTTAATGTCGTAGCCAACAAGCGCTGATACGCGTGACAGAGCGTCAGTCACGAGGTTGTCACTGACATATACGTGTCGTACGTCTGTGGTGAACAGCGAGATGAAATCAGGGTGGCGCACTTAGCGGGGTGATTGGTGTTCGGAACGATTGTGGAAGGCGTATACCAACGGTTTGTGATCAGTGAAGATCACAAATTGGCGGTTTTCGAGGGCGTATCATGTGACGAAAGGCCGAGTAG
This sequence comes from Paragonimus westermani, assembly GCA_008508345.1. Classification (NCBI taxonomy): domain Eukaryota; kingdom Metazoa; phylum Platyhelminthes; class Trematoda; order Plagiorchiida; family Troglotrematidae; genus Paragonimus; species Paragonimus westermani. Next base: position 48,924 of record QNGE01004962.1, on the reverse strand, counting down.
ATTCCTAGTAACTCACGACCGAACGTGCTGTACCTCGTTTCGGCGGGTGACAGGCGCCTATGAAAATGAAAGCGGTCTCCAGGTGCCATCGACGAACTGTTGGAGTACGACACCAACAGCTATGTCGGAAGCGTCTACTAGTATGCTTGTGGTGGCGTTAGCGTCGAAATATTAGAGCATCACTGCATCGGTTAGCGCGTCTTTGGTGCGACTGAACGAGTCGACGGCTGCTTCTGACAACTGGACGTTGCCATAGAAACGGTCACGGAGTAAGTCGGTCAGAGGCTGCCTGAGTTGCGCGCAATGCGGAATAAAACGGTAGTAATAGCTGACCATACCGTTGAAGCGACGGACAGCGGCAATCGTTGTAGAGCGCGGAAAGTCGCGATTCGCTCGTGTCTTGTCGGTCAGCGGCCGGATGCCGTGCTGATCGATATGATGCCCTAAGAACTCGACCGCTGGTTGACCGAAACGCATTCATCCGCATTCATAGTGACGTTATACGCTCTAGATCGTTCGAATAGCGATCGCAGATGATCCTTGTGCTCTACTTTGGAGGCGCTCGCCACCAAAGGATCGTCTAGGTAGGAATGGAGAAAGTCGAAACCTCTTGTGACTTTGTCGATAGATCGCTGAAACGTTTGAGCAGCGTTATGGGGACCAAACTGCATGCGTAGAAATTCGAACAAGCTGAATGACTTGATTACCACAGTTTTGGTGACGTCGTCCGCGGCAAATTGAATCTGGTGTTAGGCACAAACCAGATCGAGCTTCGAGAACACACGGGTGCCTTTCAGGCTAGCCGTGATCTCCTGAATATGCGGAATGGGGTACATGTCCGGCACCGTAGCGTTGTTAAGTGCGCGAGAATTTTCACATGGGCGTCAGTCTCGTGTGTTTTTCGGCACCATATGAACAGGCGAAGCCCAGGGGCTATCCGACGGGCGAATGAAGCCAAGCTCGAGCATTTATTCGAACTCGGCGCTCGCTATCTTCAGCTTATCCGGTGTTAAACGACGGGATTTAGCGAACACCGGCGAGCCAGTGGTGACAGTGTGATGCTGCGTTGCACCAGTCACTGGCAACAGCGAGGTCTGCTGTTTAAAGACGGTCGGAAATTGTTCGACAAGAGAAGCGCAACTGCTTGTGATAACCGGGCGATACACGAGACTGATTGGAACCGCGTTGGTCAAAGTTCCAGTAACAGACATGTTCGCTTTATGGTCGACTAGCCGACGGTGTCGCGTGTCGACTAGCAGGTTGAAGTGCTTGAGAAAATCGACGCCAATGATTGGCATTTGGACGTCTGCCACAGTGAAAAGCCATCGAAACTGCGGTGAAAGCCTAAGTTCAGTGTGTGAGAACGCTGGCGATAAACGTTGATAGGCGTACCGTTTGCTGCAAGTAATGTTGACTGCGCCTGTGAAAGTCGTTCGCGAGAATCCGGTGGGAGAACAATGATCTCTGCACCAGTGTCGATGAGGTAGCGAACTCCCGACTGGCGGTCTCGAATAAAAAACAGGCAACTTCGGGAGCCAGCAACGTCGGTCGCCGCGACGTGCTGGCGGGCTAGTTTCTCTGATCCTTGATGGAGAGGGGGCAGGGACTGCGGCAGAATCGAGCACGGTTACCAAACTGCCGGTTGTACCAGCAGTGGTCGGGGTTGGCACTTCCTGTGAGCACTCGTCGCCTCCCAGAATCGACCGGGCAGCTCTGTTGTAAGGCTTACGTGAGGGTGAGTGCGGGCGCGAGCTTCCAGTGCTGAGCACCTGGATCTGACGTGTGAGTTCGTTCACACGGTCGGTCAGGATTGCCAGTGGTTCCGGCGCTGGTGCGAATACCTGGGAGACCTGTTCTCCAGATGTCTCCCAGATACGATCGGCTGTGTCAGCCAATTGCGACAGGGTAGCTTGAGGGTTGGCGCCAGGAATATTTTGCATACCCCTAAGGAGTCACTGAGTCCATAACTCCTTCAACAAGGACTCCTCCTGCTGAGTTGAGCCTGCGAGGCGTTGCATGTGACGTAGAAGCTGTGGAGGCTTCTGGTCGCTTAACTCGGTGGGACTCAGCAGCTGGCCAATGCGCTTGATAAGGGCTTCCTTAAGCTGCTCATATGGTTTAACGGAGTCTGGAAGTGCCAAGATGTCGTTCACCTCGCCTAAGACGTGAGGCGGAAGAGCAGCAACCACATGTTGGAACTTCGCTAGTCACGTGGTGATATTCCTCAACGTAAAAGTGGCTTCTATCTGTGCAAACCAGCTTCGAGGACTGTTCTCTGTAAGAGGTGAGATTGGGACGGAAAGAGCACTGAAGAAAACGTCTGGCGGATTAAAAATGCGTTCTCGCATAATTTCAACAACAACAGAGGTTGAATGAGATGATAAATGAAAAAGTAGCACTAACTTAGGTCATAAAAACAAAATATGCGTGCGAAAGTGAAAGATGTACAGGCTTACCAGATCGAGTGCGTACGCGCACTAAATCAACGTTTCCTCAAGTATACGCAGAAATACCAGACGCGAAATAAAAATACAGGTAGTTGTGAAGGCCGAAACTATATTGTGCGATAACTACAAATGGTCTCGATCAGCGCTAGACGACACCGGTAAGCGAAATAGCTAGGGAGGCTAAGGATCCGACCGTCGAGCGCGCGAGCAACCTGGAAAAGATGTATGGCGCACATACTCCGACTTGCATGCAAACGAACAAACGCGATCCCATGCGTCAGGCAGACGGCGGGCAAAGATCCTTAAGGTCCTGTGTACAGTGTGGTCTGAGATTTTAGGGAGGATTATGCACACCCTACAGCAGGCAGACCGGGGCTATCTCCAGATAACTACACCGCTACCTATAACTAACAGCTATGTGGTTTATCGGCGACCAGGTCTGATCCAGAGAGGGAGGGCGCCAAGTGTATCAGTGACGTGCACGGTGCCTAAAGCTACTGCTGGATGAAGTCAGTCTGTGATCAGCGCACATCTGCAATAGTCGGCCGCCGTTTTACGAGCAATGTAATGCTGTGTTGAATCTGCCACATAAACAGGATTCGGCCTTACCAAAGCGGTCGACCTGGATGTTTAGATCTCCGACAATATCAGAACCATTTAACGACCGGCGGAGAGCAAACAGATCCGGATAACGGAGGTCCTTGACGCCGGCGTCCTTAAAGTCGGTCGGAATGTAGTAGACAATTGGGTTTGCGCTCGACATTCGCCCACTAACAGTGTGAAACACCCTCCCTGAAGAGCAGTCGAACCCTAATCCCATCAGACATCGAACCAAAAGAACGCGTCAGGGTTTGGAAACACTCCACATATTTCCAGCAATGTTGGGAAATATGATAAGCCGTTAGTTCTAGCCTAATCTGAGACCAACGGCAGCAACCAAAGAAAGAAAGAAGAGCAGTGCGAAGCGGGCCGCAGCCAACTCGGCGGCACTCAAAGGTGCGCCGAGAGAGAAGTGCGTGTGAACTTCAAGTGTGTTAAACAACGCTCGAAAAGGTCCAGGTCAAATGACCTTGAATAACGAAAGAGCAGCTGAGCCGTTAGAGGAGGAGCAAACATTCGCTGCATGCAATTAGTTGCACGGTTGGAGATGGTGGCATTGAGTTCATATCAGGCCTTCTACAGCGGGCGTACACAGAATCATGCGTACAGAACAGACAAGAAATAAAACATGGTTGCAGCCGGGATCCTTGGAGAGGCCACATGATTGCTGGTGACAACACAAGCCTCCCCCGGAAGGATGGCTGTAGGCAACCTTCGATCATATAACCGGAAGTATCGACGTGTGGTTCTGTTCATGACACTCCCGATATAATGAGCACATACACAAATCGCCTAATTCCATAAAGTTCCCCTCTTTACGCTACTGCGCCATTCTAGGGTGAAACTAACCCAATGTGTGAATAGTGTGAAGTGTTGATCTCAGTGCACAGACTGGTGTATGTGACCGTATAGCCGAGGGAGTTGCGTACTTCCCACGTTGTCGAGGCATTACGTGTGAGACTGTCGACGATGGCCTACGTTCGTATGAATGATGACCGTGGTGTGGCGAGCCTCATATTAGAAGAAGACAGACGTGAGCCACACCGGTGATGATGCGTGCTGAGGCCTAATGAATGTGTATATGTAGGGCGCAGAGCGGAGGGCAGGTGGGATTTTCCCGAGCCGATTTGCTAACCGGTTCACTCCACAACGATGCAGTCGGAGTGTGCCAGTTGGGTGTTGACAGAAGCTCGACGTCGGTAGCATCATTGTACCTCCTTCTATGCCAGTAGGCTTCTACAAAGCGAAAACCCTGAAAGGTGCAAAGTGCGAGGTGGACAAATGCGATCAGGATGAAGTCAGCTGTAGGCTAGAAGATGGGAGCTTGAGGGGACTTCCGTTGAACAGCCTTCCGACGAGTTCTTCGGAGGTTCAGCAAACATGTTCAAGCGTTCCAAAATGTCTCAAATGTAGACAAACACACGAGGAGCGAGCAGCCTGAATGAAATGTACAATTCACTCGGAAAAAATGAACGCATGACATATTTTGGATGGTTTATCGGTTTTCAAAGGGTTCGCGAATGTTTTTTGGAACGTTTTTTAAACAACTCTATTCCTCAGATCATAGTGACTTAGGTTGTGCGCCCATGGTACACAGTAAACGTGCTACAACTCAACGTACAAATCTTGACCAGTTAGTGCAAAAATTATTCTACGCAATGGACGTGCATAGGTCAAAAACCGATAAATAAATTGATAACGACGCCTATGACTAGTACGTGGTGTCTAAAATGACAAGTATTCTAAGGCAGGTCGTGCAAATTGACGCCAGGTAAACTGAAGTGAAGTCGATAGCGTTGGTTGGGCGCTGGTAGTGTTATCCGCGCAATCGCTCAGTGTGAACTGCTGTTGGCCTAGAGATATCCGAGGTTTGCACAGAGAAGGTGGGTTATTCCTTGCAGAAGTGTGCAAACAATATCATGGCTTAACAAAACTTCTGACACGGTGTTGCAAAAACAAATGAGCGATGGAGATCGAGTGTCTCTGTGTCGATGAACAAACAGGAGTGACCGTGCGGTGAGAACACTAATGCTAGTTGTGTTCTCATTGCAGTACCGACGTTAGGTAGTGCTTACGACGTTGAAGGGTCCGATGCCGGCTGAGACGTACCATGGCTGAAACTGCACTCGCATGAATGAGCGACAGAGATTGTCACTGGGTCTGTCCTGATTATTGAGAATATTGTGGCGTCAATAACATAAAGAGCACGCTGATACTTCTAATAAACAATCGGTGCAAGATACCGATGAATGGTGCTGTGGCAAGCGTTAGCGGTTCGAGCCGTGAGGACCTTTAATCCNGATGAATGGTGCTGTGGCAAGCGTTAGCGGTTCGAGCCGTGAGGACCTTTAATCCGAGGTGTTTATCGTTCTGCTAACAACTGTAAGAGCTCCACCGTTGGAAAGATGTCCGATGGACGGCCAATGAAACCAGAGCTGCCTGATTTGAATACCCGTGAATATGGTATTGATATGTTTGCCGAGCTTGGTATTTGAGTTGCAAACGTTTCATCACCAGGTGAGGTGACATCATCAGTGCTAAGTGTNGAGTTGCAAACGTTTCATCACCAGGTGAGGTGACATCATCAGTGCTAAGTGTCAGTGTCTCGACCGCAATGTGGCGGAAGGTGTTGGGGTCAAGAAAGGTCAGTGGGACCGCGTTGGCTGGCGAGTCCCGTAAACACGTTAGGCTGGCGGACGTTGTTAGATAAAAGTGCGAGGTGACGCACTCGAATCGGACGATGACATTTTCCGCGGGAGTAATAAATGACCCTATGGATGACTTGTGACGAAGGCGAGCAAAGGAAAAGATCTCGAATGAGTTCAAATCTGCAGCTGTACAACTAGGCAGGCGGTGTGTGGAACACACACGATAATAATAATATTGGTATACTTCTCAACGTATCTATAAGAAACACGCTCGGATAAGCGTGATCAACAAACATTTTAACGTGAACCACATACCGTACACACACTTGTTAATTGAACGATACACCAATTATGGAGATAAAGTAATAAAACGAACGAAATAATAGAGAAAATCTCTTGTTTATAAAGGGGCAGTTGGCTCACTTGCTTCTGAAACGATAGTTATCAAAATTTCCAATATTCGATAAAAAAAATGTTGAGTTGTTACATCAAGTGTTGCTTCACAAAGTTAACGTTGACCTTATGTTCAAGTTCATGACAGAAAAAGTATTTTTCGAGATGGGTGAAATGGACAGTCGAGGAATTTCACCATCAGTTGATGTAGACGGCCTCGGAAAGATATGTAGGAACTTTCGGGGGGATGAAAAGAGCCAGGTGGATCTCAATTTTTCCGGAGAAATGAACGAACTTCTGGACTGAACTCCGTTATTTCCTCAATTCAACGGAATTTCACGGACCTCGCGAATCGTCCAACCTGTACAAGAGTTTGAATTTCCGGACGTTATGGAATGTTGTCTTGCGTTAGAATTTATCGTAGAATCAAAAATTGGAAAGCAAAATTACGTGATAAGCAGAAGAACGCGAAATGGTCACGTGAAGTACGACGATTAAAAGAATCTGATAATTTCTATAATATAATAATATGATTCTCAGCGCATACGTGAGAAGCACGCTTGGTTATGCGCGATCACTGTAGATATTCAAAAACCATACAAAAACGAATAATTTAACAGTAGCACAAACGGGAAGTTTCTTGCAAGAATTACGTGTTCAAAGAGAAAACGACCGTGATTTATGGAACTCTCATGCACGCAACAGAGAAATAGATAGTTCGCTCATTTCACAGATTTAGTCTCAAAAAATGGGATGTTACACTAATTCACTGTTTACAAGGTTGTGGGATGGGCGATGTTTCAAATATTTCAAGGTCACTCCGGGAAGATGTCCAAACGCACCTTCGGAATATTTTGCTGTCAGGGAGTAAAATTGGCGTCCGGAAATCGTCAACATAGATCGGCTGTGGCGAGGCATGGCGGAAAATCCCGAAATCAAGCGAACGAATGGGCAGATTCCAACGCAGCATTTCGTCGATTGCTCGAAAACGTAACGAAGTTAAACATCTCGTGAACCGTTCAGCTTAGACGAAGTTCCGTGCGTCCATCCGTCGCAGAAACATTTCCTCGCTCAATGCATAATATGGGAATCGGAAGGGAGAATGTAATTCCACACGTTAGATGAGAAAATGTGGGATCATAACATTTACTGTGACAGGCAATATGTATGGGGAATTTTTGACAAAGAACACGTTCGATATTATTATTTTTCCTTAGATTATTGTAATATATAACACTATCTACTGGTTGTTCTGGTATTCTACTATGCACTTGAGAGTTATTCGTGTGAACGTAGAATTGAGTCGATGGTTTGGAGGGCCGCATGAAATGTGCGTGACAACTAAAGCTCACATGATATCGTTCTGTTGGACTTATTATCGAGCGCCGAGTGCACATTTTATAGCAATTTAGGCATTGCATATACGTGAGTAAACACATGTCATTAAAATAAAATCATCAAGATGAAATCTTTCACATCGAATTTGTAATTTTATGTTACTTAATAATATATATCTCTAACAGATAATTGTTACCGTATAATGGGAAAAGTGATGGATTCACAAATGTTCCTAGTATGTGACTACAGCCAAATTCCGATGTCGATCTAGCATGTAGGGCCGTTATATAGAATGGAAAAGATGTAATCATATAAGGCGAAGGGGTTAAGCTATGTATATCCTCTAAACTGCTTTAACTTGCACAGCTATTGCGTAGTGGTTGATAGCTATACACAGCTGATAATCGTTAAGTATGGAGTAAGAGTGTACTAGGGTGGTTCGGTTATTACTAACGGGAATGTCTAAGATGTTGCCATATGTTGGCTGTAGTTTTGTTATGCAGCTGCAATTTTTCAACAGAGCTGTGTACAAGGTCTATCCTGTTGGAGAACTAATAAGTTTCGAAAATGAGGAATTCCTCAAATGGAGAAGTTGATAGCTTTGGTCAGTTTGAAGTGTGTGGCGTTACACCATGTGTTATAGGTTCACCCTCGGTTGTTATTGGAGTAGATCTGATGTTTAGATGTTATAAGGTCCGTTTTCAAAGATTTCGTCTTCAGACAGGCAAATTTTGAAAATCAACGTGACGTTCTATAATGTCAAGAAAGTTTCAAAGCTTCGTTTGAATTGATGTATATTCTTGCTAGCTCTAATTGCATGTGGAAGTTTGTTCCAAATGTCAGAGTTGTCAGAGTGAACCCTTTGTTCCTGTTGTTGTATTTTGATCCATGCTGAAGGCGAATCGCGAGTTTGACAGCAAATTTATCGCTATAAGCTAGATTATACATGAGCGCAATGTTCAGCTCGAGACGCCGTAGCCAAAGAGGATCCAGTGGGGTCTATATTGGTAATCCTCGTGAGTAGCTTCTTAATGCCATCGAGGTGGAGCTTATCTGGCACATTGAATTCGATGGCATTATGTGTGCAACGCATCCGTTTTGTGACTTCTGTTGTCGGTGTGCTGAGAAACATGCTTGCGCTCTCCAGGTTATCCGTCTTGGGACATTCCGGTACTTTGAAGATGTGAGATACGGAGATAAGATTCTCCATCAGGGAATCAAATACAGCATGGCTTGTTTTTAGTTGAGCAAGTTCAGCCTCCAGTTTAGACAACTTACCAAATAACTCCGCCAATACATTGTCTAGTAGGATACAGCAGTTCTTAGTTACAGGAGTATTGGTGGGAACCACCAGTTTATCTTCATCCCCTTTAAAGGCAGCATCTTCGGAAAGGCCTTTACACGTTTTGATTCTAGACTTTTTGCCCTGAGATCGTTCAATATCTACTTTAGAGCCAGAACAAGTGGTTTTGTCACAAGTCAATCTTGTTTGACGACAGGTTTTGGTCATCATAATTTGTTATATAAAAATTTTCTAGACAGATGTAGACGTAGTTAACATATAAGCAGACTGTACGGTAAAAAGTTGTCAAAAATAACAATTATATCAGAAACTTCAAACTAAATATCCACGCAGTAGTTACTTGTCCTTTTTTAATCGCGCGCGCTTCAGGAAGTGAAAACCATGGAAAACCCACGGAAATGCTCAGACATGGGGGATTCGCGGTTTGATGTCGCTGAAATTGTATCTGGTTAGACGTGTGTGTTAAATGCTCACACATGGCTGGACGCGTTGTTGGCAACTGGAGGAACCTGATGGGTATGGATTGTAAGACGATGGAAGACCGCACATCACACTACCATCAGTAAGCATGTGTATGACCTGCTTCCGCACAAAAAAGGTGGAAGAAAAGTGTAAACTATGAGCATGGATACAATTAGGATTGAAGACAATAGATGACGCGCATAACAAAATCGGTAACGACACAAAAGCCATTGTGGATCCGCTTGTATTGGGGTTCACCGGGAAGAAACACGCGCAGTAAATGGACAGACGACTGAACAAAAAGGGAACGGACTCACCAATTGGTGCTAGGAGTGCAGGTAAAAATGCGCCGAAGGAGAGAGATGGAAACAGCATCACTAATTCCTAACGGTGAACCAAAGGTGAGACGCTCGCAAATGGGGGATCACCGCGCCTTGACAGCAACCAAAGGGAAGGTGCGAAACAGAAGTGCAGAAAGAAAGCGAATTAATAGTCGGGCTCACCAATCTGTAGTGGACAATGTGGGTTGTGGTGCTAGACGCTGAATTTGTACGCCCAAGGTTTCCCCAAACTCATGCTACCGTGAATCGGAAGTCGCGGGGAGAAAACGATGANCTCATGCTACCGTGAATCGGAAGTCGCGGGGAGAAAACGATGAATCGTCCACAACAGATTTCAGCGTAACAAATGAGGGGTGCTGGGGAGCTGGAGGTGAGATCACCTTGAGCACAAACGCAGAGCAGCCACCAGAGAGGAAGAGTGCATCGATCGAAAATTCCAGTCGACCTTCAGAATTCAAGCAACCGTTAGACTGGTTAAGCGCCGATGTACATGACGCTGCTCCAGAATTTGGCGAAGAGTAAAANTTAAGTTCCTTTGGTTTACCCTTATATTGCAAATCCGAAATACTGTTTTCTGGTGAAAACCTTACAATTCTTATTGTTGATTCAGAACATCGTTCAGGTGTTTTGGATTTGCTGTTGAAATTTTTGATTACTCCATATAACGGAGAGAGATTCCTCTGATGAGAAGTTGATGGCCCTGCTCGAACAGCCTCGTCATTATCAGAAGCATTCAAGCTACTTCTTCGAGTGTTCTGAGTAACTGTAGATGCCTTAGTTCTAGGACTTTTTCGTGCCAAGGTCGCGGTTGACAGAGAGAGACGTTGAGCGTTGAGGGATAAGTTATTAGCAGTAGCCGTGAGTTTCGTTGCGGAAACTTGAACGCGCCTGGCATTATCCGAGCTAGACGTGGTTTGTTTCCCAGTGTTCTTCTGGACCGGCGACGCAACGGCGTTTCCAGGTGTAACATGCGGGTTCACAGAACTCGTGGAGTAGTCGAGATATACAGTCAGATCAATGAGATTGTTGACTGTGGTTTTTCTCGGGAAATATTGGCTCGCAATATTTCCCTCTGCAGTGGCGTCTTGTCACCAAATACTTTTATGGATTTGAACTTTGTGCCACGCCTGATTTCCTCTCGTCTTTTGAGAAATTCGTTCGCTACAAGTTCACTTGTGAACTGTAGCAACAATGAACAGTGCTTCTGCTGTACTTTCTTGCGGAGTCTTAAACAGTAGCACTCTTGTTCTTCCATCTTACTGGCTTGGAGTAAGGTCCTTTTCACCGACATCAGAGGTATTCTGTCAGGTACGTTAAACACCACCACTTTGCTTGCGCAGCGTAACCGCTTGTGCAATTCCGTAGCTACAGTATCAATAAGCGTTCCGGCGAGTACGAGGTCTTCGCGACTAGGAGTAGTCTGATGGCGGATGTTACTTGAGGCATCCATGATACACAATAGCGGATCTAATTTGTGCAAAAGTTCGGCAAGCTCCTCGTTCCTACTGTGTAGTTTTGCTATTCCAGCCTCCAATTCCCTCAATTTTTCAGCCTGTTCTACGAATACATTGGTAATGGGAACCGAACATGGTTTGGCATTGTGCCTTCCGTGTGATGCGCTAAGATTTGCTGTTGAGACTGCCGTTCTAGCAGCGGCCTCGATCTCCTCTGCGATAGCAGGAGCGGAGCAGATGTTGGCTGAACAATCAGGAGATTTTACACCTTTCTTCACAGTCAACATGCATTTTTGCGCAGGGATGATGGCTTGACGACTGGCAAATTTTGAAGAGTGGCTGACTTAGCGGGCATTACTATATGATATTCAACTTTTATCAATTGGTAATGCTCGAAAAGTCTCGAATCAAGTAAATATGGCAAAATACAACAAACAGTACGTTAATTTGAGTGATAAAATGGTGAAAACGGGATATGCACTAGCACGCAATAATAACTGGCCTTTTTCGAAACACGCGCCACAGCTGTGCGCCGAACGTGGACTATTTTTAGCCGGCACTAGTTTCGGACATCGTTCGCGTCATTGTTATACTTGACACCCGCCATCTCCGATTCGGGCCCGTGTAAGGCTCAACCGAAACCAGCGAGCGCGCATGAACTGAATTTGACTTGTGTGACGTGGCACGCAGTTACATACCCAAGGCAACAGCAACAACTCTCCCCCACTAGCCGCCCAATGAACCCTCTCTCCAAGAAGTCTCCCCCTCCTCATGCTGGCACTGCGGCGGGTTGCACTACACGCGTTACCGCCCCTTCAAGCAACACCGCTGTCAGCGTTGCAAAAAGGTGGGCCACAAAGACGGTTATTTTCAATCACGTACGCCGGGCAGTCAACGCACAAATAAGAAGCGGCCAAGCCCACCTCACTTCAAATCAAGCACCAGGTCCAACAGCTTATTTGCCTCTTTCAAACTTGACGTTGTCTCACGCAGGACGTTTGTGTCCGTACTGATCGACGGACACCCAGCTCGTTTCCAGCTCGACACTGCATCTGACATTACAATCATCCCCAATCGCCTGTGGAAAGGAATTGGCCGCCCACCAGTCCAGCTGACATCCTTTCCCCCGCCAGCGCCTGTGGTGGTACGATGCAATTAACTGGGCAATTGCATTGCCGTGTCAGCTTCAAGAACGAGACCATCGATAGAGTCTGTTGCCTCTCCGATGCAAATCTCAATCTACTTGGTCTCGACTGGCTTGAACAACTCGGCCTGACAGAATTATCAATCACACATACTTGCAATCGATTACTGTTCTCCACAGCAAAGCCACCGTACAACCACAATCGAACAGCCAAGTGGAGCGCTTCGTCGACACACTCAAGACAACAGGTGTGAAATCTCTAGGGGAGGGACCGACCGAAGAAGTGCTGCAAAGGTCCTTGCTCACTTACAGAACTATCCCGGATTCGGCGACTCCCAGTGAACTTTCACCCGCCGCAGCTATCATGGGCCGCAAGCTAATGACGACACTCGACGCCATGTTGCCATAAGAAGAACTCCCCGAAGATAAGCAACTGCTACCCCAACGTAGATTTGTCGTCGGTGATCTAGTTTAAGCAAACAGATTATCGGCCTGGTCACTCCCACTGGATTGCAGCGACGGTCAAGTATCGGAACAGATCATTCCTCTACGACGTCAACGTCGGAGACGACATATGGGTGTGCCACGCTGACCGACTTTGCCCACGCTATTCCGCAAACGCTGGGTAAGTAGAGAACCATATGCCACTGGACTTACTTCTCCACACTTTCGAGATCAGGCACCCAAAACAGCAAGTTCCCGCGACCTTTATCCCAGCGACCTCGACGATGAGACCGAACAAGTAGCTACCTGCCTTGCAACCAAAACGATGGACGGACCGAAAGCGCAAGCCCACTTGTCCAGTGCAGCTCGACCCACAAAAACGGCGGTACCAGTAAGTATCAACGGGGGAGGTGTTGGGAAAATCACATTTTCCCAAAAACTCGCTATATTTCCCAAGGGAAGTAGATGCTTCTTTTTTGAGAACTCGAGAGTCCGTCATCATTCTGGATGATTCGAGTTCGCGCGCTCGCTTCTGATGGGTCCGTCCAGTGACCTGGGACCAAGGCCACCGAAACCCTATAAATACTGTCGTTTTGAGCTATTGTTTCGCCTTCGGGCTGAGCAGCAAATAAAGCTCGTTTGAAGGCCGTCTTTTTCCTTTGTTGTTGGGGAGGTCTACTTTGCGAGAGTTGGGTCCGAGTGCGTATCGTTTGCGATATCGTTGCGTTTCATTCGTGATGGAGATACTGCTAGCGGTCTTCCTGTCCGTTCTTGTCTTCCTCTCTCAGGGGTCGTAACAGTAATTGTGACCTTTGGCGGTTGAACCAACGAGAAAATCCAGACATGCAACCAAACAATGTCAATACTGTCAACGGTCAAAATAAATAGCAAAATAGTTGAGATACTTGGCACATCCCAAAGGAGCGGGAGAGGCGTTTGTGTGGACGACGGGGACCATCCTCCGATGTTTGGGATGTGGTGGACCTGAACGCTATATACAGTTCAAGTGTGAATACGAAATCAAGAAGTGATAAAAATGAAAACAGCTGACTCACAGTAGTTCGTGAAGGTGCGTCGTTTAGAGTTTCACCACACGGAATGAAGTATCCAATCGATCTGTCGTATAGTTCCACGTAACTTTAGAAGTCGCAACGGAGATAATTCCGACGACCGGTGAATTTGGAAATGTGCTGAAATAAATGCGGATTCCGTTAGCCGTTAAATCTTCCGAAATCCGTACACACGTGACAAGGAACGCAGAGGGAGAACACAGGGCTCGCGACCCTGGAAGAGTCTTTTTGTTAACTGAATCAACTCAGAAGACTTAAACGAGTTTACACGTGAATTTGAAGAAGGTGAAAAATTTGAAAAACAATGAGAATTTTGCCGTACAAAACGCTACAAAACTCTCCTTAGAGCGTTAGTTAGAGTATGCAAACGCTCTAAAAGTAGATGAATGACATCACTTTAAGTAGTCTGCAAAACCGACAGGTAGTCTGTGCGGCCGTCCGCAACGTGTTTGTGGTGGAGGGATATGAAAGAATTGCACGCCCTCAGTAGGACTAGTGGTGTCTGAAAGTGTTCTTGGGGTGTGTGGAATGGATTGGGTCGGAAGACCTGGATGGGATGAAGAGAAAATCACAACAATAAAAGGAGGAGCCAAGACTGTAGGATCCACGTAGGCCACTTTCGAGCGGCCAACGCTTGCTGAATCACGAGTGCTGTTACGGCTGGTGATGAAGTACTTATCTTGGCGTTCCAGCAGTCTAAACGGGCCGTCATAAGCTGGCTAGAGGGACTTCTTCTGTGCGTCAGCTCTGATAAACACGGAATAGCAAGTGCTCAAGTCTTCGTGCACTTGGGTCTGCCTTGGGGTGGTCCTCATTGGGGTTTACTTTAATCTGCTCATTTGCAGTTTCAGACGTATGACGTTGGGTCAGTCTCGCCAGTGGTTCCAGCATCCGTAAACATTCCACCTGGTAGGCGTGAAGTACTGTCAGTAACGAGTTCAGACGGGGTGCAGCCGATGTCTTCCTTGACGGTGTTACGGATGCCAAGCAGAATGAGTGGTAGGTTTTCTGACCAGTTTGAGCCAGATGTCGTAGCAAGGATGGCAGCTTTAAATTGACGATGGAAACGTTGCACTAGGCCGTTTGATGCTGGGTGATAGGCGGTTGTTCGGAAGTGTTCACAGCCGACTTAGTGCTGCAGGTAGCGAAACATCGTGGATGTGAACTGGGAACCGCGGTCAGCATTGATGGAGGTAGGTACGCCGAAGGAGGATACCCAACTTTTCACAAACGTCCGTGTGACGTTCTCGGCTGAGATGTCGCGTATGGGCGTCGCTTGCGGCCATCGTATGAAACGATCAATGCACGTCAACAAATGCGTAAAGCCGTTCTAAGGTGGAAGTCAATGTGGATGTGTCCAAAGCGGGCGTCAGGTACACTGAAAGCGCCAGGTGTGGTAAGGGTGTGGCGGTGTGCACTACTTCGCTGAGAGGATAAACAATGCTTGGCCCATTCACGTGTCTTTGCGCATGGTTGGCCAGACAAACGGTCGGTGATTAGCTTGACGGTGGACCGGATACTAGGGTGGGAGATAGAATGGAAATGACTGAAAATATTTCGCCGGTAATTAGAGGGGACATAAGGTCGAGGTTTATTGGTCGAGATGTCGCAGTGCATTTTGAAGTCGCAGTGGAGGAGCGGTAACTGAACGAAGTTCAGAGACTTGTGAGAGCGCAGTTCACTGAATTCCTCGTCGTTTTGTTGTGCCGCTGCAATGGCTTCTGAATTGATGAGATATATTGATAAGTGATGAATGTGTGGGCGAGATAATGCATCTGCGACCAGGTTGCTAGGACCATCTGTGTGGCGGATGTCCGTCGTGAATTGGGAGACAAAATGCAAGTGGCGGGTTTCTCTTGGGGAGTATCTGTCTGGGGAAGTGTCGTTAGTGGCTTGTGGTTCTTGAGTATGGTAAATTGACGTCCTTCCAACACATGTAGGAAATGCTTGACGGCAAGGTACATAGCTAGCAATTCTTAGCCGAAGGTGCTGTACCTCGTTTGGGCAGATTGTAGCCTTCGAGAGAAAAAGGATAGCGGTCGGATTTCATCGCCGATGACTTGCTGCAAGACCGCACCGACAGCAGACTGAGAGGCGTCGGTCTTTAGAACTAGCCGTGCATGTTCGTCAGTACTCAAATACTCGAGGGATGTGGGGTCAGCCAGGGTCTGCTTGACAAAATTGAAAGCGGTGGTGGCTTCTGGAGTGAAGACGAACCTTTTGGGGTTATTTTGCAGCATATATCAGTCAATGGTTTAAACATGTCGGAGAAATTGGGAATAAAGCGACAATAGCAATTGACAATCCCCAAAAATCGACAGAGGCTTGTTTAAATTGAGGCAATGGATAATCCGAAATAGCGTTGGTTTTCACCGATAGCGGTCTGATGCCGTCTTTGTCTATGCAAGGACCGACAAAATCGATATAAGAGCCACCGGAAATGCACTTCGTTGTATTGATGGTGAGGCCGTAGACTTCAAGTGAGACAGATCCTCCCGTTTGTTGCTGCTGGTGACCAGTATGTCGTCGATGTAGACGAACACAAAGTCCAGTCCACATAGGACTTGGTCGATGAAGCGTTGAAATGTTTGTGCGGCGTTCCTGAAGCCAAAGGGCATACGAACGAATTCGAATAGGAGAAACGTGTAGCGAACAAGCTTGTTTTCGGTGATTCATCATCAGGCTGATTACAACACATTTACATGAATTAATGATGAGTGAGTAAAGGTACAGTAAGGTATCGAACGGTTCATTATCAGTTTCAGAAGGATCAGGTCAATTGTACAAATTATTGATGACTGTTAAGATAGTGGTCATGATTAAGTAATCTGTTCGGTCCGGACGTGAACACCAGGCCATGGAAGATTCAGTGTTTTTGCGAAAGGTTTTTGAATACATATTGGGGGGAGAGTAAACGGATGGCTATGTCTTCCTCGACTGCCAGTAAGTGCTCTTTGACATGTTTTGATTGTATACCTGGTGCGCGATAGATAGGACGAAGTTAGTCATCGAGATCGATTGAGTGGCTGGACTCCATGAGGTGTGCAGCGAGAGAAGGCGAGCATGATTTTGACAAGCCCCAAGTAAGCCACGCCGGACGATGCTCCCGAATGCGTTCGGATAGTCGCTGTGTCGTGCGGCCTACATAGCTCGTTCCATAGGAACAAACAAAATGGTATACACAGTAAGAGGCAGCATGAACAGGCAATACATCTTTCAATTGAGGACGCAAAATCGGTATGTAACTAAACTGGACTCGCAGTTTTGCAGCAAAATAGGTATTGCATAGGTCTACGCTAAGTTTGTTGCTTATATTCTTGGAGGCCAAATGGAGTTGTGATCGCCATCTTGACGATGTGATCGGGGGCCACAGGAATCTGGTGATATGCCTTGACTAAATCTATTTTGGAAAATATCGTTTTTCCAGATAAGCCGATGGAGAAGTCATGGATATGCGGAATGGGATAGCGGTCCGGTACAGTTGCATTGTTTGGCGCTCGGTATTCACCGCATGGTCTCCAATCTCTCGCTGTCTTATTGGGGACCATGTGTAGATGCAATGACTACGGACTGTTTGAAGGACGAATGATTCCGAGCTGCAGTATTTCCGCAAATTCCTCTTTGACGATCTCTAGTTTCTCTGGAGGCAGCTGGCGTGGACGCGCGAACCTGGGTGGTCCTTCGGTGATGATATGATGGAAAACATCATGTTCCGGCGCCGTGGTTTTGGCTGTTGGTTGGTAGACTCCAGGAAATTGTTAAAGTAGCATCTGATAGAGCCTTTCTAAGTCCAATCGAATTGATGAGGGTGGCTTCACCTTGAGCGCACAAAGTAGTGGTGCTGTCTACCAGCTTCCGGCGGCTGAGGTCAACAGCCAAACCGTACGTTATGAGGAAATCGACGCCGATGATTGCGTGTTGAACGTCGGCACTGATAAATATTCAAGGGAAGCTTTGACGTAGTCCGAGGTCGACCGTCAACAGGTGTTGGCCATAGGTCGCGATTTTAGAATTGGTAGCCGCATGTAGGGTGTAATCCACGGGTTTGAGGTCGCGGTTGAATTTACCTAGAGGTATAACGCTGATCTCGGCACCGATGTCGATGTCAAAACGGAGTCCAATGGAGTTGTCGTTGACGTAGAAGAGGTGACTACTGATTTGGCCAGTAACAGCCGTCGCCATTACTGGTTAGCCAGGTCGTTTCCCTGATTCGCATTTCCCTAAGGGAATAGGCTGACATATGCACACGGCTGGGTGCAATTGCAGGCACTGTCACCGAAACGTTTATGGTGATAACAGACATTAGAGGCTTGGACTTTGGAAGTGGGAGGTCGCGAGCGAGATCGGGATCGGGTGCGCGAGAAGTTACGACCCTTCATGAGGCGTCCAGCTAAGTTATTCTCAGTAGGTGTCAGCTGACACACCTGGCGTTGGAGGTTATCGAGAGTATCCTGTTGTGGGTCAGTGTGAGGGAAAGGGTCACGTACATGGCTGATGGAAGGTTTAAAGAATCATTCATGGACCTTGTCTGCCGTTTCTGCTAACGTTTCTAGTGGAGTGTCAGGATTTTGTACGGACAAAATAACGGGGGTATTGAGCGGGAGGCAATTCGTCCATAGTTGCCTGAGGATGGAATCGCCTATGTTATCGCCAACCAGAAATCTCATGTGGCGGAGTAATTGGGGGGTGCGATCACCTAACTCGACACCAGAAAGGGACTGTTCCAGCTTGGCTTCGTCTGAAGCCGTGGTACGCTATAAAATAGAAGCCTTCGGCTTATCATGTGGAGAATCGTCCGGCATAGGGTGGAGTATACCAATTACCTCGAAGTCGATGTCAGTGAGCAATTGTGTAGCGACGTAAGAGAACATGGTGGCCTGGGAAGTAATCTTACGAAAACGGAAAAATGCTTCTTCTTCAGTGAACCAAACGCGGGGGTTGGAAATACCAAACGCAGGTAATTTAAGATTGATAGCGTTTTCGGAGAACATACTAGCGTCGGAATCGGAAATCATTGCAAAAACACTGGGAGTTCTGAGCTTAACTTTAAAAGTCACAACGGAGAATTTTCCGATGGCCGATAAATTAGGAAATGTGCGGAAATAAATGCGGATTCCGTTAGCCGTTAAATCTTCCGAAATCCGTACACACGTGACAAGGAACGCAGAGGGAGAACAAGTAACATGCAGGCCAGCCGACTCCACTTTGCATGCCCGTGACTCCGCGGCCCAATCTTTGAGCAACGTGGACGCACCAGGGGACAGCGTTCTTCCGGAGTAGGGGTTCCAACAACAGTTCTGAAAAGAGGAACAATACAAACAAACATGACTCGAAGGCCCAGTAAGCCATGCACACGAATTACACAAACGTAAGCCAAAACGGCACCGACAACGCAGCAGCACGCCCCGTCACACACTCACATTCAATTCGTGTGCGCTCGCTGGTTTCGGTTGCGCGTTACACAGTTTCCCTCTTCGTAAGGCACAATCCCCTGTGCTCCAAACCTTCTACACACAGGCTGGTGCTCATGTTGCAAGGTTGGATAGAGTGCCTGCGGGCCCTCTGCCCGTTTTCTCGTAACTTCAATTTTGCACATATTTTTATCTCCACACTTTCTTTGAACTCTGATACTCGTCTCTTTTCTGACACCTCTGTGCGTCATCATGTCATATCTCTTTTAAATTCTTTACTTTTTCGTTTTCACGATGCACTTTTTTTCATCTTGAAACTTTTTTATCCTGGCAGTTTGTTTTCATCCTGGCAGGGTCGCCAAATTGTAACATGCAGGCCGGCCAACTCTACTCTGGATGCCCATGACTTCGCGGACCAACCTTCGGGCAACGTGGACGCACCAGGGACAGCGCTCATCCGAAGCAGGGGTTCGAACAAAAGTTCTGAAAAGAGAAGCAATACGGACAAACATGAGCCGAAGGCTCAGTAAACCATGCATACGACTTACACAAACGAAAGATAAAACGGCACCGACAACACAGCAGCACGCCCCGTTACACAAACCGAATTAAATTCGTGCGCGCTCGCTGGTTTCGGTTGCGCGTTACAGAATCGACTCACATGACTTACACGAGTGTTCATGTGAACTTGAAGTAGGTGAAAAAATATGAGAAACAATGAGAATTGTGCTGTACAAAACGCTATAGGGGTCTTTCACTAATAGTCCCCGTATTGAAGGAAGGAGTTGGCGGCTCTTGCGAAAACCACAGAAGAATTAGTTTGACCCCAGTCATTACTAGGGTTTTGGCATCCCCCGCACTTTGTCGACGCACTGCAATTCGGAGGATGAACATTGGAGAAGAACAGGCGGAGTTTTGCCCCGGGTGGGGATGTATGAATCACATTTTTATACGTCCTCAAATTTTGGATTAGTACCATGTGTATCGCCCGCCAACAATGACCGTATTTCTCGGCTGTGAAAGTGTGTCTCATTCGGTGGACCAATCTGCACTTTTAGAGTCGCTCAAACGCAGGTCTGTGCTGTAGTGGACCGAAACACTGTCAAATTGCTCGAGCGTGAACGCGGAGCCAAAATGTGGTAAAAACCAAAATGAAATGACTCACAGTAGTTCGTGAAGGTGTGTTAGTTTAGAAATCCCACTACACGGAATGAAATATTCGACGAAAACGATCCGTATTGTTACTCCTAAGATAATTCCGCCGAAAACAGGTGGTTGGTTCCGTTAGTATTTAACCCTCTCGAAACCTGTACACGAGCGACACAGAACACAGAGAAGGCGCACGGCTCACGACCTCGGAAGTGGATTTTTAATTATTGAATATTGAATCAATCGATTAACTCGATTTACGCATGGACTGTACAAGTGAGTTAGATAAAGGCAAGAAGAGCGAACAATGAAAGTTATAAAGTACAAAATGCTGTACAGAACGTTACAGTGCCGATCAAGGCCGCGCTTTATTCCCATACTTCATATCACCGCCATCCCGGATGGTTTTTCTAACCAGCGTTTTGAGTGATCGCTTGTACCTTAGGTAGGCAGGCGACAGCTACCCATATTGCTCATTGGGGCAATCAGGGTCTACATGTTTAGTGACCACGTTGTTGTCTAACCATCACGTGATTTCGTTCAACTGTTGGTGGTCTCACTATGCAATGCCCGATACGGTAAACGCTCAGCTGCCATGCGAGGTACGTGACTCAACCATCGCAGGCTGTGCGGCGTGATCAGTTGACCAACTAATTGCGCATCTCGAGCATTCCGGAATACGTGCCCGCGAACGGCCGTATTGTTCAAGCGATCAATACAGTTGGCTTGGACAACGATGGTCAAACGCAGCAAGTCGGTAGAGATCTTCGCTGGGAGCGGCCCACGTTTCTGGGCCATAGATCAAAACAGGACGTACACAAGCATAGTAAACCTTTTCTTTTAGCGACAATCGAACGCCTTTCCGATACCACAGAGGACGCGAGCCACCCTTGCTGATATCTCATAAGCAATATTATGAGCTGACGAGATGATGCTCCCCAAGTATGCGAAAGCGTTCACAGTCTCAAGCGGAGTACTTACAATGAAAAAGATAAGAGTGGAAGTGTCCCAGTCCTGGAGGAGCGCTCAATGAACTCTTCGAGTGCAATCTCTAGAATGTCGTCCATGAAAAAATTGCACAAAAAGGAGAAGCCGGACACCCTTGACAAATACCACTGAAAGTGATGAACGTCCGAGACGGTTGTCCCCAAATACTGCTTGTAGAGTTAGCATAGTGAAGCGACTATCATGAACCAAGAACGTGTTTCCCGTATCTACATCCTTCACGAACATGAGGCGACGAGGTGCAACGCCGACGACGTTAGTCGCCATTACGGGCCGGCGTGGAAGTTTTCCCTGCTTGGTCGCTAGATAAGTGCACGGTATAACACACCTAGTGGATCGCGCGCCGAAGCGTTGGTGGTACCAACAGTAGCCGTCGTTTGATTGCGACGTTGTGCGCCTGGGCGATCTGCTAGGTCGCCGGCGTGTTGGACGATCTAAAGAGATTCTACTAAAATCGCGGCGCAAAGCTGCGACTTCAGCCCACAATGCTACTACGTTAGGTGCTGACATAGATGGGCCGCCTTCATTAAGTGACGGCACATCTCTCATCTGACTTGGTGCGTGGATTTGGGTGCTAACCTGGTTGAGCAGCGGTTGAAAACGTTCCACTACCTGGTCGGCTATCTCTGCTGCCTCCGCTAAAGGCTGTGATCTCGCGATAGATACGATCGCCTGCGCCGTCTCTGGTAGTCTTTGTATCCATAGTTTGCGCAGGAGAGACTCGTCCATGTGCGACGTGCCTAGTAATTTTTGCATCTCCCGAAGTAGGGTCGTGGGGCGTTTGTCGCCCAGCTTTAGCTCGCTAAATAGCTGCTGCAGACGAGTCTTTTCCGATGGGGTGACTCGCTTTATTACAGCTTCCTTAAGGGTTTCGTAGCTATTCTCTGTGGGTTGGCTTACTAACACATCTCGGAGCTGTGTCGTGACCTCCTTCGGCAAACGA